>JASWJB010000170.1:0-91482 GCA_032433595.1 Conoideocrella luteorostrata
AAAAAAAAAAAAAAAAAAGAGCTTTGTGCTCAGCATTAGTGATAAAGCAGCTATACTAATGAGCTTGCGAAGTGCGTTATATGTACTGAGGGCTGATGCACTGCTTGTGGGCCGTGGGTTGTGGTTGGTTTTTTTTTGGGTGAAAGTGTGATTGGATGTTATTGTCGGAAGTGATGAGAGTCATTGTTGTGATTCATTGCTGTTGTGTATTTTGCTGCTGCACAACGTCCGTCCGCAAATTAATGTGACCTGGTATTGTTGGTCAATGTTCTCCAGCAGGGTACAGCCGGAATTAAATGTGTGTGTTTTTTTTTTCATAATAAGACGGTTCCATGAGGGAAGACAAAAAAAATTAAAACGTACCATAATATGAAACACCAGTTGTATGGACAGACCAAGAAGAGGTGACAGAAATTCTCGGAGGTTTTACAGACGTCGCGCCAAACCTTAAAAAAAAAACCATTAGTAAAATGCTGAGCATCGGTTTAGGAGAAAAACATTCCTTTCAATGTTTGTTGAGCTGAAAATGAGTGCTTGTGTTAGCTTCACCTAATGATAGGCTACTGGACTGAACAACCACGTTGAGGTACAAGCATTGCCCAGTACCTAAGAAATGTTAGCGCTGGGGGGGGGAAAGACGTACCTCGCTGCCCCAACTGCCCACCCTCGGTTGTAGAGCCGTACCGACAGGCTCATGTTCCTATAAAAAATGTTAGCAAGCGAATGGGGAGGGGAACGCACCTCATTTACGCATCGCCGTATGAAGTCGTGTCGCTCACTCAAGACCGATCTCCTGTTCTTTGCTCGTTGAACTGCTCCTCGAGCAATAGCAAGCGCCGATACAAACTCCGTATTTCCGTCCAGAGGTCATCGATCTCTCTCCGATCAATCGTCACTGCCGCCTCCAGAGAGGAATTGTCAGGCTCTGAAGGGTTGTGACGCGCGGCCCGGGTTTTTTGACAATTAGAGATCCACGTCCTGACGGCCGGGAAATGCGGACTGATCATGTGCAAGAATTGGAGAAGCCGGTCCGTAAAACGAGTAAAATTGTCTGAACCGAGAAAGGTGAGGAACGCAACTACAACGGCGCACTAAGCGGCGGCAGAGCTGACGATAGCGGTCTCCATGTTGACGACGATGCGATTTGAGAAGAAAAGGAAGAGGAGTTAGAAACAATGAGGCAGGGCATGCTATTTAAGCTTACACAAAAGCACAAGAAACCTCCTTCCATTTTTGGGGCGTGTTTTCGCCATAGATCGCCCTGGCAACAGCCTGGGCTGTGGAAGAAGGACGGTTACTGGACGCCTACTTTCTCTAATGGTTGTGCTTTTGCCACGAATCGCCCTGGTAACGTCTCAAACTATGGGAGGAAGACAAATACTAGACGCCTACCTTCTTAAATAGTCGTGTCTCGCCCCGACAACGGCTTGGGATATGGAAGGAAGACAAATACTAGACGCCTACCTTCTCAAATAGTCGTGTCTCGCCCCGACAACGGCTGAAGATATGGAAGGAAGACAAACATTAGACGCCAACTTTCTCAAATAGTTTTGTTTCTGTTACGTTATTTGAGGCCAGGTTCATAGAGCAATTTGACACTGGGAAAAAATGGAAGAAATTGAAAAAATTGATTATGTCTGATGCCTCCTAAATTCATCGGGAATTCCCTCCCTTTATGCCTAGATTCCGGACTTATCTAATCCGTCCATGTCTTTTGGATTCCCTCCCATGTCCGATGTGTCCTTGCGCAGCTGAAAACTTCGTGCAGTCATTAAATCCTCCTTTAGCTGCCCCACTAATCTCGCCATCTGCGGCACTGATATTCCTGACAGAAGCAATTCTCATCGCACCACGAAGCTTTCATTAGCACTCGTCAAATTTATCTTCATAGTAACTTTCTGAGGTGCTCAACGTGATTCAAATACTTCATGTTGCTACAAGCCCAGTGGGCGACCTCATGTCTTCCGATTTTCTAAAATTACATGTTGATTCGACCTATATAGTAGAATACACAAGGTAGTAAATGTAATGGTCGAACGTTTGAGCACAAGGCCGGGCTGATGATGGCGGTTAAAGGGTTGCCCAGCGCGTACAACAAGGACCTCCAAGAGAGCTGGAAACTATGCTGGACCGCGTGAAAACTGTCTCTGACAGCTTGCAGATTGCAAAACGCATTCTTGCTACGCTTACTGTTCGACCAGAGCTCATGTTGGCGGCAATAGACCCCTCCATGATAGCGACCGATTTGGCCGAGAATTCGGTGAGTATATCGGATAAAGCGGGTGTGTGTGTGTGTGGATTACACAGGAGATGTGAGAAAGGCTACTGGCCTCTTGGCCAAAGGCAGGAATTCAGGACAAGCGTGTCTCAGATTATAGGGGTATTTATAAGGGTATTTGGACGAGGCCGTCAGACGAGGAATTCTTCCTCCATCATCACTGTAACACAGCTCCTGCCAGCAATGCGAACCAATTTGAACCTCTCCTATTTATTCTAACAATCAGTCATGAAAGCTGTATATCGTGAATATTTGTCCTTTTCATTATAGATGTCGTTCAATTTCCTCTTTTCTATTATATATAATAGTAGCCTCGTATGTAGCAGAATTAATGGTTAAGCAGCTTACCCAAGGTTATCAGATATAAGCTTTCTTCAATAAATCAATTCAAGCATAATAGGCACCCGAGCAAAGTTCCGAACAAAGATATAATTCAAGTATAAAAGGGAAACACTTGTTGGTTAGCCGAGACGGTCAAGCTAGTACTTCTCTTAAGCTAATTTACTTGACTTGACTAAATTGGTCAATTCCAAAATACACGCGAGAGTAATTCCATAAGCAAAGAGGCTCTTTTCCGCAAGCACACTAAATACATTTTAAATGACCACCAACGGTCAACAATCTGTCGTCTTGTAGCTAACTCTTTCAACTAGCTTATAAGATTATAAGCCCAAATACAGTCATTGGAAACCAAACTTAGCTGCCACAAGTTGGGTAGTAGAATAGCCAGGAAATTATTCGTCAAGCCATTATCGATAAATATCCTCAATCAAGAGGAATGTGGGAAGAACCGGGGCAAAGTCATTGAGAAGGCCCTTGGCGGTATGAAAGCCAACGATCGTAGGGCTTGGACAAGAATAAACACACGAGCAGCCACGAATATTACGCCCACGATGCAAGAAATGACGTTTCCCATGAAAATTTGAGCAGGGCACCTTAGGACCCCTGTAAACCGCGTTTGGTGAGTAGACATGTGCCAAATCCGGCTATGAATTATATTTGATAAGATGCCTACAGGAATTGCCGCTGCTGTGGCAACAGATGAGACTCTCCATAGTAGCTGTTCATGAGTATTCGGGAAAGTGAAGTTCCACGCAATACAATGCAGGAGCCCGAAGACGAGAATTATGACGAAATCACACCGTTCCTAAGGTTGTAATTCTCCGACTGACAGGTAACGTCAATGTGGATAGAAGTGTTAGGTATCCACCTATTCATCCTATAAGACCCATACATAGTAAGACGGCCCGTTGATAGCTAGCTGAGTTATTTCTCTCGACTTGGCATATAGAGCAGCAGGAATCTGGATGGAGTATTGTGCATCTTTCGGTTTGCCGAGAAGTAGACGATAAGTAAAGATTGTACAAATGGTGAACGAAAAGGTCATGATCTCTAGCTGTGTGGTAGGAAATTTCCAAATCAGTCGCAGCAGGAGCTGTATTATAAACCAGAGCAACTGAGCCACGGCGTATATTTTAACAAACAGGTCGCCCTTATTCCGATCGTACAGATCGTCTTCGGCAACATTTGGTAGTCTTTTGATGATGCCCATTTGTCTTGCTAAGACAAGCTGGTAGGCGTCGAGAACCCATTCATCACATTGGAGAGCTTTGACATTAATCCACCAATGCTCACAGATGGAAAGGAATCGCTTCTTTTCAAACTGGTTCACGAAATTACTAAGATTTAGCTGTTCCACGGCCTCAGCAGCGATGGTAAAATTCCTATCACCCGCCTGGTGAGTTTGGCCGACACTACGGCTGTACGCCGGCGTGGGTGCCCATCTTCGTTTGATGCGGAGGTCCATTGTGGCAAGGCTCTTGATGATAGTGGATGGGATAGGATCTTCTTCGGAAGAGGCTGGCTCTTTGTGTAGTCAAATGGCTTCAGTGAGGTGTCTTAAGCTTCTGTTGCAACATCAAGCGCCCGAATGTCGTCAGTTGAAGGGCTTGCTGGTGTCTGACTCGTCTCATTCTCTGTGGCAATAGGTCTATGAGGATCTTCAGTAGCAGTAGCTTCATTAAACTTGATGGTGAAACCGCCCATATTGGCACTAAAGATATGTTTCTTGGTCCAGGGGACCATATCCTTCTTGCTCATCTCGTCAAATACCGACTTAGTGCTCGCCACGGAGCGATAATCACTCCAAGCCTTGCCAAGTGCCCACTCCGGAGCCAGGACGTTGACTAGCAACCATAAAATATTCCAGTAAGCCCTAAAACTGGAGCGACCATATCGCCGCGCCTTGTTCGCTGGCGTTGACTGTGGAGGGACATTGAGATGCACTACCGACCACGTGCATATAAAGAGAATGGTAAGGCAGCCCCATACAATGTCCAGCGTCCCGCGGGTGTCTGGTGCGCTGACAAACGTCACGAGTTCAAGGGCAAGTGTACAATTGAAGGTGAACTTAGTCATTGGGTCGAAGGAGTGCAAGTTGTATATGTATTGTTCTTGGAGATGGTAGCGTAGAGATGGCAGGATGAGAAAAACGACGCTGCAAACATATGAACACATGTAAGCATTGAACGCTGGGAAATATCAAGCAAGGCACGGGAGCTGTTAATTCGAAGCGCCCAATCCAAAAAGCCCTGGATGCCAACAGCCAATAACATGAAGAATTGTGAGAAGGACCGTAAGCAATAGTCCAACCCCCCCTTTCCACCCTCCACTCCGGGTGTCACACAAAAAATGGGCGTCGCCAGAGGCCACCTTTCTTGTGTAGTTATGACCTTTAAATAGGCTCTTGTTACACTAGTACGGTGGACTCTTTCTGGTCAATCTAGCTGAAATTCCGAAAATATGCTAATTTAAGGGTTTGAACTTAGGGGTTATTAAGTAAGTAGCAATTTATGCAGCAGGAAGTTACAGGGCATTTGCTAACTAGGCCATGGACTCTACCCGGCTCATAACTGTTACAAAAAAAAAGGCGTAGCTAGAGGCCACTTTTCTTGTGTAGTTAGGACCATTTCCTTGATACCAGTGCCTCCTAGTTTTTTTAATTCGTAGGGGAAATTTCCTCCATTTTCTATATCTCAAATTGATCCTCGATTTCTGACGATTTCCGATCGGCTTGGAGCACCATAGAGGCTACATGCGGCCATCAAATAATTCCGTCGCTATTTACGGCACTAGTCTTCTTAGCGATAGCAATTCTTAGTGCATCGGTATGTAATGCTATCGAAATGCTGCAGATCTGTGATATCCAAATACACTTCGAAACCTAAACAGTACTTTTTGAGGTAGAAGTAGAAGCCAATGGCCCTTGATACAGCCATGTAAAATTTGCCCACTTTGAGCTGTGATTTTCTATAGAAGTACAGTTTTGTATTCTTGAATAACTCCGTGACAACGTTGTATTAGAAGGAGAGAAGCGCACCAGAGCTAACAGTTGCACAGAATAATATAAAGCAGTATCGCGGTGGGAAATAGGTCGTATAGAAGGCATTGGTTGAAATTCGGCTCACACTACTTTTTGTCCTTTCGTGCATCCTGATACACAACATTCATTCATCAAAGTATGTGCTGGTGATGACATGTTCGGCGTGTGCCGATATTAAGTGGCAGATTTATTTACTTCTTCCCATCCCAAACTAAAATCTAATCGAGACGACGTGTTCTTAATCCAGCTCGTACGTCCAAGTCATACCCGGATACCGTGTTACCTCTAGGGCTCGCTTATTGTGCCGTCAACTAGACTCCTCTGGGATAAAGAGAACAAATAGACAGACTGGCCCCTAGAATATTGCTAATTTTATCAAGAACCACCTATGCGGGAAGTGAGTATCGGTGGAAGGAAAAGAGAAGGCGCTGAACATTTGAAGATGTACGGAGTACGGAGTACATGATGCACAACACGGTAGTTCGAAAGCGGGGACGACGCGTCGGAGCGAAGGTCCGGATCGTAGCTCCTGCACACCCGAAAGAGCAGCTTTTAAAGGTTGGCGTGATGAAACCCACATGGATTTTCGGTTAATAAAGGGCATGCATTGATTGTCACGGAGCGTGGCGCGGGCCACGTGGAGAGCTACCCCTGTCGGCCAGTCGAGCTGTGCTTTTCTCTCAACCGAGTTTGGACGGGCTAGTTAACGAGCTGACCTGATCTGACCTTGCTTGACCTCGCTGGGCTAGCTCCCTCGCGCAAATCGCTTTGTCAACTAGTCTGACCTGTCCGCTGCCCTTGTCCTCAGCAGCTCGACATACATCTCGACAACAAACCGGCGTCAAGCGACAAACGGTCGAGCTGAGGCACAGAGCTTGGCCCTCACCGATCGCCGTTCAAGATCATGAAGACGTTTCGCCGACTTTCCACGCGAGCAACAACCCAACGGCCGCATCGCGACGTGATTTTCCAACACCATGAACTCCAATAATAGCTCCAATGGCAGCTCCTCCACCGGCGCATGGCCGCCGAGTCGCCCATCCAAGAGAAGCGTAAGTCTTTTGAAGCCTCATTTGCGCGACGCCGAGACGGGGAGCGTCTGCATTTCCGCAGCGACACAACACCTTCTGTCCACCTTTTGGCCCTGGCGGACGGCCACGGAACGTACAAGACAGCGGCTAACGCGAACCATGATGAGTAGAAAATGCGCAATGGCACCTTCATTATTCCCAGCACCGGCGAGCGCTCCCGGCGCCAGTTTACTCTTCGAACTTCGAGCAGCATCTCATCCGGCAATGGACGCAGCTTAGACGGACAATCCTCCATGGGACAAGCTACGGATCGATTACGTTCGTCCATACAAGGCATAAATCATAGAGCGATGGCCCTGTGGAGGTGGTTGGATTCGCAGGGTGGTCACGACGTGCTGAAATGTACGTTGGCGTACCTTCTCGGCAGCACCGCTACCTTGTGGCCAGCTCTATCAGATTTTCTGGGTCACCGAGACGGCAAGCATATTGTCGCCACTTTGACGGTATACTTTCATCCAGCACGTACCGTGGGGTCCATGCTGGAAGCCGTGCTTATTGCTATTGTGGCCGTGGCGTACGCTGAGGTTGTGTGTCTTTTGTCCATGGTTGCCGGCATTGCTTCGCGAACAAGCACCGGATCAGTCGTCCCCGCCCATGCTGTCGTCTTAATTATATTCGTGGGAGGCGGCTTAGGATTTGTCGGATGGGTCAAGCAGAGGATGAGTCAACCCCTCGTGAATGTGGCCACAACTCTAGCGTCTATGGCCATCATATCGGTCATTACAAAAGAGCAGTCTGTTCAGGATGGCTACTTTTCTGGGGACAAGATTGTTCAGGTGATCAAGATGTTGGTTGTGGGTATATTTTTCTCTGTGGCCGTCAATTTGCTAGTGTGGCGTTCATCCGCAAGGCGAGTGCTTCGCGAGTCTGTCGTCACGGCCTCTGAATGCATGAGCGACAGGCTGTCTTTTGTTACAAGGGGCTTCCTCAATGGAACCGACGATGAGATTAATTCCCCAGATTATGCACGTTCACGAAGTCGATATGACTCTGCCTACGCAGAAATGTCGAAAAGTTTGCGAGAAGCAAAACTAGAGCATTACCTGATGGGCCGCGAAAAGATATACAAGCTTGACAAGCGTCTCTTTAAGTCCATTGAGTGTGTGTACCAGGCCATCGGTGGGCTGCGCAGCTCTTTATCTACCCAAATTGCTCTTCTGAATGAGTCTATGCCCCAAACTTCAGTCTCACAAGAAGAGCCTACCATATCGTCTCCTGGAGCATCTTCCGTGTCACCAAAGTTTCGGCGTGTCTCGTCCATGCTCCTATACGGAGCCGGAGATGATTTGTCTGTCATCGAAGAGGATGACGATGAAGATCCGAGGATGCAACTACTATCTCAATCCGAACCATCGCTCGTCAAAACGTCCTTGTTCCGAGCCCCATCAGATATATTTTCTTTGTTCATCACCATGCTCGGCCCTTCCTTGAAGTCCCTTGCCTACACCCTCTCCGAAACGCTCCGGGAGTCCCCTTTCGGCATCGACCCAGCAACGGACGTGAAAGTGAACGACCAGCTGCGAGACAGCCTTCGCGACGCCTTGAACCTCTTCAATCATGCGAAGAAAAACGCTCTGCAAGAACTATACAAGACCATCGAACTTGGTCGCTCACGGTCTGAAGCCATCCAGGCCGATATTGAGGAAGTTGCCGCCGCGTGTGGCCACTTCTCTTTCAGTCTTCGTGCTGTCGCGGACGAAATGGACTCTTACTTGGATGTGCTGGAGGAGCTGCAACATGTGACCGAGACGCATTCACGCAGCTGGGAATGGCTCAAGTTCTGGAAACGATCGCGTCAAAACGCACAGCCTCCCGATGACCCGGCCTGTGAGGCTCTCCTCCAGAAGAAGAAGAACACGGTCCGGGGATTGAAAAAATCAGCCATCCCCAAAGGCATCCCCGACTCCATGAGAAATCGGAGAGATTCCTTCCATTGGGACGCCGCACCAAGCGCGAGCTCGTTCCAGCGAACAATGTCGCAGCGAATGCTTGGTGTGATGCGTTTTTTGGCTCGTGAAGATGTGCTGTTCGGCATCAAAGTCGGCATCGGGGCAGTGTTGTGGGCACAATTTGCGTTCATACCGGAAACACGTCCATTGTATCAACACTGGAGAGGAGAATGGGGTCTTCTGTCATACATGATTGTCGTGGGTATGACGACTGGTGCCTCCAACACGATTTCCACTTCTCGCTTGATTGGTACTCTCATGGGTGCCGCCTGTGCCTGTATATCATGGCTGGTTAGCCAGGGCAATGCCTATGTGCTCGCCTTATTTGGGTGGATCATGGCGCTCTGGAGTTTCTACATGATATTGATTATGAAGAATGGTCCCCTGGGTCGGATTGCGCTGTTAGCATACAATGTCATCGTGCTATATGCTTACAGCTTGTCTCAGGATGTGGACGATGATGACGACGACGAAGGTGGTAAGAATCCACTCATCTTCAACATCACCTACCACAGAGTGGTTGCCGTGGTGTTGGGAATCATTTGGGGTATGGTTGTCTGCAGACTGCTCTGGCCAATCTCCGGCCGCAAGAAGTTCAAAGAAGGGTTATCAGTGCTGTATCTTCAGCTAGGGCTTATCTGGAAGCGTGGGCCATTGAGCATCCTCATTGCCAGTAACAATACCCTTGATTACATGCGAGAAGGGGAACAGGCCGCCCTTCAGCGATACGGTATGACAAAACCTTACAGCTCTCCAAAGCCCAACGTCACAACCAACCCCCCCCCCCCCTCCCTTCTTTCTTCATCGTAAAGAAACATACATCTAACACCGCCCCAAGCTTTTAAACTAGAGTCTCTCCGCAATTCCGCGAAATCCGAGTTCGAACTCCGCGGCCCCTTCCCAGACGCTGCGTACTCGCGCATCATGCATTCCACTAAACGCATTCTTGACTCCTTCTACGCCATGCGTCTCCTCACCCAACGGCACGAGACCGTCTCTGACGGCGAGCACGCCCTCCTCATTTTCACCCGCGACGAGCGCGTCCGCCTCTGCCATCGAATCTGCCACGTGCTGCAGGTCCTTGCTTCATGCATCATGTTAGAATACCCGCTCACAGATGCCATCCCGACGATAGACTCCACCAAAGATCAGCTACTGGGCAAGATTTATAAATTTCGTAAAGACCATACAGACCAGCTTGCGCAGGACGATGACGAAAGGACAGGGAAGAAGAGCGAAATGGTGGTTGAAGAAAAAGATTATGCGCTATTATATGCGTATACTTTGGTAACGGTGCAGGTGGCGGAGGAATTGGGGAAGGTCAAGATGGAAATCGAGGGGTTATTTGGTGTGCTGAATCAGGATGAGTTGTTGCTAGAGTAAAGATATGGATGACATAAGCATACGAAAAGCGAGCTTTTGCGTGATTGATATGGAGTTATTCTGGGGGGTTGGTGCATGGCAAGCGAGCTGTTGATCAGGGATAAAAGTGGCCATCGGAAATTTTTTGTTTATAGTGAGCATTACAATACCCCTCAAGGATTTCGTTTTCCGCTTTTGATCTGTTCTCATTGCTCTATTTGTCATTTCTCATAAATCCACCTATTTACTACCTGAATCATGACGGTTTCAGATGGAAGATGTCATGTTCATGGCCCTGCCCTTATAATGTACACTCACGCAGCTTTCCCTGTTGCCCGATTTCAAATTCTATCCATCTGCCTACGCCCTTTCGACCTGGGACCAAGACGCTACTTGGGTTCATGACATGGCAACCTTCGTAGGTGATGCAGAACGGAGGGGCAGTTGTATCTACTAAAGCCATAGCTGAGGGAAGGGGATACAAGTGCAAACTGGAGGAATAGTCCCAGTGCACGGGGCGGATGGATTGCCTGAACGGGGCGAGATAGCCCTGATCAAGAATAGTTTTGACTAGCTTTTGCGCAGTTCGGACGTCTTCGGTCATGGAGGAGGCAGCCATGACGGTTGGAGGATCGTTGGCAGCATCCAGTTCCATAGCGTCTGCTTCGGCCTGGGACTCGACGGCGGTGGTTCCGGCAGTGGATGTATTCTCCTCATCTCCGGGATCCGCTTCGTTTCGCTTCTTCTTCATGGTAACGGATGTGCGGCGCAGGCGGGCTGAGAGGTCGTCGCGGAAGAGTACGAGTTCGTGATTGGGCCCAAATAGCGTCATGCGGCTGGGGTTGGAGGTCCAGATAGCGGAACCTTGCATGCTTTGTTGACTTGCCTCGGAGTTGGCGGTAGCAAAGGCACGACGAATTCGCGAGGTGAACATATCTGGGACGGGCTTCCGGGGCAGTGGTACGGATGCTCCGGCAGTAAAGGATGAGACCCAGCCGTCGTTATCACCGGGGACAAATACAAAGGTTGACGATTGCAGAAGGGTCGGGAAGTCAGAGAGCGCGGAGGCTAGAGCGTCAAAGTATTCTTTGTACTCTATGCTGCCGCCGCTGCCGCCCCGAGCCATGACGGCTTGCTGTGTGAAATTCCCAGTCAGGACAAACGTCAACGGTGCGGAGCCTTCAGGCTCAGCGGCATACAGAGACAGGATTTTCCGCATGGCTTGAAGGGCCCGCGGCTGGTCCATGTTGAGTTCGCCAATGATGATCGCTCGTCCTCGTCCAGGCATATCCGGTTGTGACTGCCGGCGCATCAGACGTTGCTCAATCCGCCGCATCTTCGCACCAACCGCTCTTTCGCTCCCTACTCCCAAAAAGTCGATCCATCCGAAACCACCGCCAATCGTGTGGTCTTGGCCCTCCCCCTCGGGGCCGCTGATTCCCAACGTTGCTTGACGCTTCTCACATGGCGGTTGACCGATGAAGAAGCCCTGGAATTTACCGCCCAGTGTTCCGCCGACACCGCTGCTGCCGCTGAGACCCTTTCCCACAGATTCTTCCTCCTCTTCATAGACACCGTCCACCAAAACGACCATACCGGGGCAGAACCATGCTGAGTCTTTCGGGATTGCGACGGCTTGGCTCAGGTCCAAGGCGATTGTGCCTGTGAGGTCGCTCATGGCGAGGTGTCCTGTGGGCAACATGACCAATTGGCCCAGCAGCATGTGGTTGCTGCCATGACGACCAAGCATGTTGGCGATGGGTGTGATTTTGAGGGATTGCTGATTTGATAAGGAACGTTGCAGTGTTCGCTTTCGGGATGATGAGACGGAGGAGGTCTGGAAAGCTTCGCTTCGGAGCAGGCGCTGGTGAATGACTTGATAGCGATTTTGAAAGACGACAGTTTTGCGGGACGCAGGTGGCAGTATTGACGGTTTCGTTGTTTCTCTACAAGCACAATCAGCCTTGCTCCTGAGGCTGCGCCGTCTTCACTTTCGTCAGTGCTTACCTCTCGAAGTGTTTCTTGCCCACATTGTATACCAGCCTAGGTTGGTCGAATGCGTTGATAACGCTTAGCCACGCTCTTGGGTCGTTTATATCTTCATCCTCCTCCGGCGCATCCTCCTGAACTCCAAGACCAGACATGCCGAAACTAACGTTACTGTCTTCTCTTATGGGTCCGGTCGGTCGCAGGCCAAGCCTAGTGTTAACGGCATCGTCGTCATTTACCCCCAGCATGCTGTCTCCCCTCGGTAATCCCTTCCCGGGACCAACAATCTTGCCGCCGCTTATGTTACCCTCGAGAGTCTTGAGGATATCGTGTAGCTCTTTGCTCGTACCTTCCACTATGACACCGCCGTTTCTGTTTTTCCAGCTTCTCGCAACCTCCTCCAGCACACGCTCGGCGAGGCCTTCTTCCCGCCATCCTGAGCCGCAGTGCCTTCCGATGAAAGAAGCGAGCTCTTGAAGCGCAGACGAGGTGAGAGTTAGGGAGTGCTTTTTTGTGAATGTACGAAACGCAAGTGGTCGTAAGGTAGCGGGCGGTAGGATAATGGGCAGAATGACAGCTTTTGGAGCATTGACATTGAACGGCTTCAGAGGATGGACTGGAGTGCCGAATGCTGGCGACGACGACGGTATGGCAGACGACGGAGGGAGGGCGTTCTGCTTTCGAAAGATGGGTGCTGGT
Source organism: Conoideocrella luteorostrata (assembly GCA_032433595.1). Classification (NCBI taxonomy): domain Eukaryota; kingdom Fungi; phylum Ascomycota; class Sordariomycetes; order Hypocreales; family Clavicipitaceae; genus Conoideocrella; species Conoideocrella luteorostrata. The sequence goes on from JASWJB010000170.1 coordinate 12,751, forward strand.
GTTCTGTCCATATTTGCGGCTTCTGTCTTGTTAGCTTACAATTCACCATGCAAGCCCAATTTAATTTAAAAATTTGACAAGAATCAAGCCTGTCGCATTTGGCGAGCCGGTCTCCCCTGACATATTGTAGACTGATTCCGACGTGGGGCCAGCCAAACCGCGTTGACGTTGACGCGCCTAATTGATTTCTGTTAAGTGCATATCGTGAGTCGCGGGGTCCTCGCGTGTCGCTTGCCATGACGACGAGTGAGAGTGACCTCATCGGCCCGGGACCCACAACATCGGAGGTCAATTATCATGAGCCAAGGAGCTGTAGGCTAGCTGCGGATTCTCAAAGCTTCATTCGTACTTCGTACAGGCTGGCATTGATTAGCAGTAAATCAAAATGCTGGCAGATAAAGTCCGATTTGCTCCGAGGGGCATACGCATGTGGCAAAGAGCCGTATCTACCTTGCCAAATAATTCACACATTGTACGCCATGTCGACAAGTATCTATCTGCATCTTCCGGCCACTAACTAACATCAAGACTAGAAAGTCTTTGACAATCCGTCGTCACCCGCGTCTTACCTCCTCACATATCTTGACACGAGTCCGCCCTCTCCGAAGCTTGCCATTGGAACATCCACCGCCATCCCCCCCACGCCACAATCATTTGCAGCCAACCATCGATTCATGGATATCCTGAACGAAGTCGTGGGCGAATACGGCCATCAAGATGAGGACGTCACCAGCCAAGCTCGCGCGTATGCCAGCCCTGGGGGTTTCAATCTGGGTTCCGGAGGCACTTTCTTTAACAAGCAACGACCTAATCGTGGATCCTCACACCAAGAAGGAGCTGGCAATAGTGCTAAAGATTCTGGTGTCGGGGGTGCAAGTGCTCAAGGGGGCGCTGGCGGCGCTGGCAAAGGTGGTTGGGTGCATCTCAGTGATCGCAGAAACCCCCCTGACTTTGGGAGAATAGCATGGCCTGAGGATATCCTGGGCAGTGCAGAGGTGGACAGCCATGGACAGGTTGTTGGCAGGGTTCAGTTGAGCGGGACCTACAGGATAGTCACCAATGAGGGGATGTGAGTATATCGAGCCATTTTCATTCAATTCTTACTAACCTTTGGTTTGAACCATAGACTAGGCCTCAGCCCCTTCTTGGAAGGGAAGTTGATTGATCGGCTAAAAAGGGAGGAGTCCAAATCATGATGCGCTGGACAAACCAAATAGCACTGCTTGAATGAGTGAATAAGACGGCATCCTCTATGTCAACTTGTACCATCACATGTAATTTACGTCGTTGCGCTTTATCTATCATGCAGGCAATGGCCAGGACCGTATAGGTACAAGCCGTTTTACGTCACCACCCGCCCTGTCGGTTCCAACGAATAGCATCCCTACACTACCGACGTATTTGTGACTCGATATGTCCTAATCATGTCCCCTTTTTCTATATCGGAGCAATAGCATTGGACAAGCGACAGGTCTCGGATTTTGATCAGACCACGACATAACTACGGAGCGGCATGGACAGACGGCATGGACTAGACGGCAAATTCGTAGAGTACGCCGCAACGGCTTGCTCAGTAGCGATGGCAAAGGGTAGGTCGCACCCATGATTCCGGCGATACACATCAAGAGCCAACCAATGTTACCGCAAGTTCTACCCGCTGCCGCATACGTACGACCACATTAAAATTAGCCCCCAAATCCGAAGCCACGATGTAGCTGAGAGCCGTGAAAATGGGGCATGTCGCTTAGTTTACTTCCGGACACAATATGTACGTCTGCTCCTTGATACTTCTCCAGTTTGAGAAGATGTATTTTGTCGTTGTTTAGACACTGCAGAAGCCCGGCTGAGTGACAATGCCAGAGTCACACTCTGAGTACCCTGTATCTCCCCTCCCAGCTGCGCCAATTTGCATCAGCTCGTGCTTAGTGACACATCGCCCATGTCTATTGGTTTAAATATGCAGTTTACCCTTGGCTAAGCATGAGATTATCGGACCCAGGGTGTTTGATTTCTGCCATTGCCGGTGGTGGTGCTTGGCACTATTCCCCCCGACCGTCCGCTCATCGCTAAAGTACCGAGGTGGTAAGCAAATTTGGTAGGTGTCACGACGTCAATATCTTTAAGGCAATGCAATTAGGCTCGGATCCATCCAATCAATGGCGGAGGGTGCATACGGTGTCTCGGCTTCCATTGGAGCCAACGCACAATTTCGGCGGTTCAGTTTGTAATGTTTGAATTTTTTTTAACCGCGACGGTCGCGACTCCTATATGTGACGACCTAGCTAGCGTCTCGTACTGTGAAAGCGGTCGATGTTCAGCCGGGTCCCGCTATTGGCTGCGATAAAAAAAAAAATCCCCCGGGCCAAATCCAGGTTAGCGAGACAGGCAGACGGCAACACCAGAGTCAGCTCCTACGCAACCACTCCGTACACGCAGCAACAACGGAATAGTGACGAACATGTGTCGATCGCATCCTTGCAGCAATGCAACTGCCATTCACAAACTCATGCGGCTGGGGGTTTGCTGGTGGCTCTGTTCCCTGCCTAGTTAACCCGAAACCGGACGTGAATAAATTAATTACACATAGTCCTATATGCATACAGAGTGCATATGCATACGGCGTGCACACCACCCACTTGCAGCGCCTTTACCCTTCCACCTTCCTGCCCATTACCACACTACCACACTACCACCTCCAACTACTGGGACTCATGTACCATCAACTCCTCAACTCCACCAATCCGCCATCTTCTCCAACTTTCGCCCAACCTTGCTTTTCATATCTTTCTCCCTTGTAAGCCCAGCACCGGCATACCCGCCCGCTTCTGCCGCGCCGAAGTCGACCGTATCTGCATCGCGACGTCAACGGACCATTGACGGCGATCCTGCCATCCTCCCCTCCATCTCCCTCCCCCGCCATGGGTCCCCGAGGAGGCTTCGAGGATGAGGAGCTCACCATTTCCTTATCCTCGTCCCAAGTCCGACGCCAGCAGCCACCACCACCGTCACAACATCATCACCGACACCGAGACGATCCTGTCAGATCGCCTAAGCCGAGCAATAGCCGCCAGAATGCCATGGACTCTTCATCACAGCGAGACAAATCCAAGACCGAGCAGCGCATCGGCGCCTACAAGATTGTGCGAACTTTAGGCGAAGGCTCCTTCGGGAAAGTGAGGCTTGCTGTCCACCAGGGTACGGGACAGCAAGTTGCTCTCAAGATAATCGCGCGTAAGAAGCTCATTAGTCGAGACATGGCTGGCCGTGTCGAAAGAGAAATCGAGTATTTACAGCTTCTACGTCACCCACACATTATCAAACTGTACGTCCGACATGTGCTCTGCCCGACATGGCCACCGCCGGAGCAAATAGGTTGCCCAACAGTAAAAGGCGAGTCGACTAACAATGTTGATCAGGTACACTGTTATCAAGACACATAATGAAATCATCATGGTCCTCGAGTATGCCGCCGGCGAACTCTTCGATTACATTGTACAAAATGGCCGCATGAAAGAGCCCGAAGCTCGTCGATTCTTTCAACAAATGCTCTGCGCCGTCGAATATTGTCATCGTCACAAAATTGTTCATCGGGATCTTAAGCCCGAGAACCTTCTTCTTGACGACAATCTCAACGTCAAAATTGCTGACTTCGGTCTGAGCAATATCATGACGGATGGAAATTTCCTCAAGACAAGTTGTGGAAGTCCGAACTATGCTGCACCCGAAGTCATTGGCGGAAAGTTGTATGCCGGCCCTGAAGTTGATGTGTGGAGCTGCGGCGTTATTCTTTATGTTCTTCTTGTCGGTCGACTACCCTTTGACGACGAGCACATTCCTAGCCTCTTTGCCAAGATTGCCCGAGGCACTTATAGCATACCTCAGTGGATGCCTTCAGGGGCAGCAAGTTTGATCAAAAGGATGCTGGTTGTCAACCCTGTTCAGAGAGCTACTATCGACGAGATCAGGCAGGACCCTTGGTTCTTAACAGACTTGCCTCCATATCTCCAACCCCCGGTCGAAGAGTTCTTGAATACTGGTGTCGATCCCAACAAGGCCATCCAGAAGCGTGACATTGCACCTAACGCCTCTGTTCAGGTGCAGGAGAAGCTTCACAACGAAGTCACTGATAAGATTAGTAAAACCATGGGTTACGGCAAGACCGACGTCGAAGAGGCCCTACAGTCCGAGGAGCCTTCTGCCATAAAGGATGCTTATATGATTGTCAGAGAAAACAAACTCATGCAAGTCCCTCGTAAGTATTGATTTATTATGTATCCCCATGTCAGTCCTGATACGAAATTAACACTTCCCTACAGAGGGTCAAGACTCCTTAACTCCAGACGTCGATGAGGCCTCCAGCCCGATGATGAGCATGTCCTCGGTTCGATCAGGTGCTTCCGGCCCCGTGTCTTCGCGACCATACGTTAGCAAGGTCGGTGTTCTTCCGACTAGTTTGCCCACCTACCACAAAGACTTCATCGAGAGACAAAAAGCCGGAACGGATTCACAGCCATCACAGGATGCTGCTTTCAGCGATGATATGCCTGTAGCAAGGACGGACGCGGAGAAGGAAGAGGCTGCCAGACGATTGAAGCCGCATGCCCGCGCTCAAATGAGGCTGGACGAAGGTAGCAAGCGACCGCAGGGCATGACGCCAATCAACCCACCAAAGAAGCTAAAGCCTGTTCGATGGCAGTTTGGCATCCGTTCAAGGAACGCCCCATGGGAAGCGCTGCTGTGCATCCACAAAGCATTGCACAAGCTGGGTGCGAAATATATTCCTGACGAGGACTACGCGCAAGCCCGTGGTAAAGGGAGTGAGCCGCCAAGCGGGGAGGGTAGCTTTGCCGATGGGTATAACGGCGAGCCTCCGGAAAGTGATTCAAATACGAGCCTTGATCCATCCAAACGGTACCAGCTCCCCGCAGATCCTTGGCATATCAAGGTGCGATGGGAAGCCTCCAGTAAGTTGACGCCACCTTCAAGTATACTCAGTTACAACACCACTGACTCGTTTTCCTCTCTGTTGCTAGCCCTCAAGAAGCACATTCAAACCACGTCTGACAGTGGCGACAAATCGCAGTTTGGCACGCCAGACAGCTATAATGTTCTTGCGGGAGAGAATCCCGCCCAGAAGGTATTTGAAGCACTGCACCTGGACATACAAATATATGAGATGGAACAAGGGGTATATCTAGTAGACTTCAAGTCTTCCGGGTACGAAACACCTGATGGCAGGCTGCTTGAAGAGAAGGAGGTGACGAGCCCGTTCCCGTTCCTCGACATGGCAGCGAGGCTAATTATGCAATTGGCGGAGGCGGACTAGTTAAATGCTGACAGAAGAGGAGTCTTTTGCGTATTTGAGGGAACCGAAGGGAGGGCGGCGATTGACAAAGTCCTAGCGACTTAGGAGGGTGGCGATTGACGAAGTCATAACGACTTAGCTCTATACAAAGCTATTGGTATTATGTTTATCGGAGTATGGAGTCTATGAGCAGGTAGCGATGTCTGCGTCAAGCATATTGGGTTCAGCGTTAGGTAGTCAGTCTAAAGAGTAGTCAGCGTCTTGCACATAGACATGAATAGGTGCTCGAAGTGCCTTGCAAGTCGGTTATATCGGGAAATTGCAAGTCACGTTTATGCAATGACAGGTGAAGCGTTACGTGTTGGCCTCTGCTCGAATACATACCAGCCCTTAAGGCTAAGAAAGAAAAATTCGACAAGAAACACCTCACCACTATGCGATTTATTGACTCATGGCCTGTTTATATGTAATGCACAGCACAAGATATAAGCTAACAAAGCCACCCATTCATCCATCCATCCATCCATCCATCCACCCATTCATGAAGCAAGAGTATAATCCTATCAATATATTTTCTTTGGACTAAATGCAAAAGGGTAGCGTGACAAATCTACGAGACATGAGAAAATATAAACGAGTAACTACAAGTCCTCTAATGGAACTGATCCTCCGTCACACCCTTGCCCATGGCGGCTGTAGAGCTCACTCCGCCCGTCACCATCTTCTGCAACTCGTCGACGTACGTAGCACCACTCCATTTCTGGTGCTTGACGACGTCCACGCCCAGGTTCATCTCGGGCTCCTGGACGAGCTCGCCGTACGCCCTCATGCCCTGCTGGGAGTAGGCCTTGGCGAACTTGTCGCTGATCAGGGCGGTGGTGTGCAGGCCAGCCAGCGTGATGAACTGCCAGCAGTAGCCCAGTGAGGCGAGACGGCGGATATACGTCTCCTGCTCGTCCCTCGGCATGGCCGTCTTCCAGTTGAACGAGGGGGAGAGGTTGTAGGCGAGCTTCTGCTCGGGCCACACGGCGTGCACGCCGTCGGCGAACTCCTTGGCCTGCGCAAAGTCGGGCAGCTTGCTCTCCATCCAGACAGCGTCGCAGTAGGGGCCGTACGCGATGGCGCGGTTGATGGCGCAGTCGCAGCCGCCCTTGAGGCGATAGTAGCCCTCCCGGGTGCGCGGGGAGTCCCAGTCGAAGAAGACGTCTGCGCCGAGGAGGCCCCTCGCGATGGCGCGGGCCTCGTTGTTGGACTTGCCCTTTGCCTGGGCCGTGTATTGCGACTGGAGGCGCTGCTTGTCCTGGCCCGGGTGGCTGCCCTTGGCGATGGCCTGGAGGACGGCGTCGTCGAAGCGCATGAGGTTGGCGGCGGCGATCCACTCGTCCTCGATGCGCTGCAACTCGTCGCCGACCTTGCCGGCCTTCTCGGCCGCAATCATGAGGTCATTCAGGGGCTGGAGGGACGGGTTGGTCGAGCCGATGATGAAGGCATGGTCGCGGGGGTCGATGGTGGTGGTGATGAGGGTCGCGGCTTCGGCGTCGGTGCGGGCGACGGCAATGAGGTCGGTGCCTGTGATTTTTCAGAGTCGTTAGTCGTTATTTCTTTTTGTTATTTCCTTTTTTTTTCTTATGGTAGTTTGACGGCTAGATGATGGGAATTCTGCTGGCCGAAGCAATTGGCATGGATTTCAATTTTTTTTTTGGGCGTTCTGGAACAGCCCGTCATCTTTCACGTTTTACACCCGATGCGATGTGATGCATCACGGCTTGCGGCTGCCATGACGGCATCTCGGAGTGGGGCCCTTTCACATGTCCGGCGATCCATCCTCTCGCCGGTGTAAGTCATGCGACACACACAGACGCCCCAATTCCAGCCGAAAAGCCTGAGAAGAAACAACAAAAAAAAAAAAAAAAAAAACAGAAAAGAAAACAGAAATAGAAGAGGGGCGAATAGATAGTGTACAAACGGAACAGGAATGCTCACCCATAATATCCGCCTGCGCACGAATGGCAACCAGTCGGCTAATGTGCTCGCTGATCGGCACAAGGACCTTGCCAGCCATGTGGCCGCACTTCTTGGTGCCGGGAGCCTGGTCTTCAATGTGAATGCCCGCGGCGCCCTTCTCGACAAACAGCTTGGTGAGCTTCATGACGGCGGTGAGGCCGCCGTGGCCGGTGTCAGCGTCGGCAATGATGGGGCGCAGGTAGTCAATGTTCGCGACTTGGCTGCGCTGGCTCTTGGGCGTGCTGAGGCGCTCCTGGCGTTGTTTGCGGTCGTGGAAGAGCTGTGCCATGAAAAGGTGGCCAACTTTGTTGGGGACAGTGGTCTTGGAAGCACCAGTTAAACGTTAGCAACTCTGTTCCTTTTGTTCTCATCTCCCCAGTTGCAGGGAGAGGGAGGTGCGGGCACACGATGTGCAGCAGCAGGGCCATGGCATGCAAACATACATATGGGTAATCAGCCAGATCTGGGCCGGGCTCATCCGAAGAAGAAGCCGTAGAGGAAGACTGCCAGCCAGATACGTAGACGGTGTCGAGATACTTGGCCATCTGGGTCACCATGGTCGGCTCCAAGCAGCCGTAGGTGTAGGACGCATCCTTGTTCTATTTCCGCCATTGTTAGCATGTATTCTCTTGCTCAATTGTGCCCTGGAAGCTGTATTCTGTGGAAAGATCGCCGCATCGGATTGGGCAAAACAAACAGCCGGCTTACCTTGAACCGACCCTCCAGGATTCCCCAAAGCTTCTTGGCCTGCACATTGCTCGGGTACTCAACCTTGAGGTGGCCCCTCTTGGAGACAATCTGCTCGGCCGTGAAGGGACGCTTGGTGTGTCTCCAGCGCGAGTCCTTCCACCAACTGTTGACCTGCTCGACTTCCTTTGCGAAGAGCTCATCCTCAATGTCCGGGTTGACCCCCGGGTTGACCATGTTGTTTGCCGCCATGGTTGGAAATAGCACGTGCGTGTACACACGAGGGAAGCAGAGTCTGGGGAAGGAATGAGGCAATGCAGGACACAGAGAGAGAGAGAGATGCTGGATAATGGACGTTATCCGCGAGTGTACGGGAGGCGATGAGAGTGGGAAATGGGTGAAGGAAGAAGGAACAAGTTCACGATGGGATGGTTCCAACAAGAGCACGACAAACGGTGTTCAGTTTTTAAGAAAGACGGAAACGAGTCACAGCTCTCGGCATAGAGTTGAGCATCTACGCATATGACTTACACCTCGGAACTTGGCCGCCCCGGTTTGCTCGTGCCTCTGGATGCCTATTGGATATGAGGAAACAGGAACGAAAAGGCGTGTGTGTCCGGGATAGTCCGGGGGGGGGTCCAATGGGGGAAGAGCAAGTCACTTGTGGCCTGGGGACGAGGATCGAGAATTTGGGAGAGTACAGACCGTTGTGTGTGAGTGGGCATCCCGGCTGCATTACTAGACGAGAAACTGTGTGCCGTACGGGCCAGAATTTAAAGTATACAGTACAGTATTGCAAGATTCGGAACCGGTAGGGGGCAGAGGCTCTTCTCGGCTCAAAGGCTACATACAAGTTGTATGTACGATATGCAGTAAAGTTCACTGGAAGCCGTCCATGGGCGGCCCAATGACATCTCTGGGCGTAATACCCGCCATTGGCCGAGGCTATCTGGCCGGACTGGTCTGGGGCCGGGCAGGTACTCATACTTGGGGTGCTCCACCAACACAGGCGCCTTCGGAGGCCCACCAAAGTAGTTGCAGCCTTTCTGGAACTGCGCTGCAGCTCCCCCGCAAATAAACGAGGCTGCTGCTCTGTCCTGTCCTGCTCTGCTCTACACGAATAGTCTGGTATTCAGTGTGTTCATATGAAAAGGAATTGTCGATGAAAAGAAAGTGAAAAGAAAAGGACAGCCATCAATGTGCTAGAAAGGCTATAGCACATGCTCATCATGAATCGCGAATAAATCCATCGTCCCCCTGCAGCTGTCAAGAAGCCTTGGATGCGTCACACACAGCCATTCTCCGTTCGGCACAAGGGCCAGGCGCCCCACATGCAAACTCCAGCGCCTCTCTAACTAACTAGTCGTTTCTCCAGGCGTTTCTCCAACTGACCTGCAGCTGCAAGTGGACTCGTGCGCTGCTTGTCTGGTCTGCCCCGTCACTAAACGCTGCCTGTCCTGTTGCCTGCACTTCCCTCTGCGCCGCTCCGGGGCACCGGAAGTCTTGACATGTGACGGACCACACATCATCATCATCGGCACCGCACCGGCACGGCCAAAAACTGACAAAAAAAAACCAATAAATAAATAAAAAATAAAAAATAAACAGCATGCATTGCGTCTCTGCTTAAATACCGAACGCCTTGTAAGGTATCTGTGTAGTGCAATAACAAGTGCTACATCTACAAGTACCGTAATACCCGTTCTATCCTGCCGACCTGATGCCTGCCTGCTCATAAATCGCTGAATTGACATGCTTGAGAGGAGCTGCCCGCCGACTACAGTACCTGGGCGGTCGACGTTCGCTCACACCTTTTTTATTTTACTATATTGTGGCAAGTGCATTCTTAATGCCAAGATGTCGTATTGTGTTCCCCGGGTCAGCAGAACAAGAACGGAGCACCGAGGACGCTCCCAATCCGCATGACCGGCTGTATACTTCGACAGGCGGCTGAGATGAAACCGGACGTTGTTTTCACAACAATTCATTGTCACATGATGCCATGATGTGTGCGCATTATCCACATACGTCAATTGGATGGATGGACGTGGACCCTGAGCTACAGCCACGCTAGCATGTGCTGAAACTCAAGCAGAGCAAAATTTCATACTTCGAGAACATGTCGCACACGAGACGATCCAGCTTTGACTCACAATAGACAAAAGTAGCCAATTCTTCTACATGTCTTTGTTGCATGCAGTGTAGTCATACCCTCCTAAACGCGCACACAACAATGATGCTACAGCTATACCCTTCAACGCTACTGAGATGACGAAAGCACATAGTTTTCAGCTAAACTGATAACTATTCTCGGAGCTTATGTATCATGCTGCAGACATATCAGCCAGTTCCTTCTCCATACTTTGCTCAATAGCCTTGATAAACGTCGGATACGGCGTCAGTGTTCCCAAGGCACGCCGCATGTGCGCGTTCACTATTTGCAGCCCATATACATAGCTGGCATTGACCCAACCGAATCTGCAAAAAAATGTTAGCCTGACCGAAAGCTTCGCAGCACCGTGAGGTAAGATGGCAACTTACCCCTCCTTTGCAACGCCTTTGAAGTCTAGGCCTTGGTTACCGTACTCAGCGTCAACACGGTGAGGATCTACTGGCCGTGTCACATCATACTTTTCCACCACTACACCATTGAAGTCAACAAACGCCTTGGTAATCATAAATAACCACTTGTAAGCCAGACGCTCAGCCTCCTCGGTAAAACTGTATCGGAGCAACCCAGTCCAGGCAAGCATTTGCTGTGGCGCCCAACCGTACGGATAGTCCCATTGTCGGTTGGGTCGTTCGAGGCCAATTTTACCACGCGACTTTTCAGTCCCTGCCAACAGTCCACCGTAGGCTTCAAACAGCGGCAATCCTTTCTTGACCATATCGGCTGCTTGCTTGGGTGTGGCAATGCCGGCCCAGAGCGCCCAAAAAGTGGTCGAACTTTCATAGTTGCACCGCTCACGCTTGGCGGTATCAAAGTCAAAGAACATTCCTCGCTCTTCATCCCACATGAGTTTGTCCATCGTCAGCTTGCGACGCTTCGCACGTCGATCCCAAGCTGCAGATGTGAGTACTTCTCCCGGCTGGTAAGGTGTCCTGTCGCAAAATGCCGCAGGAATCACAAGCTTGTCATCGAAAACGCTTCGGATCGTGCGTGCAATGTCTGTCTCATATTTGAACAGCAGTGAGTTGAGATCAATCGTGGCCAAATTGGCACAAATGCCTTCAAATCGGTATGTCGTATCGTGACCGGATTCCCGCACTGCTCGGTCATGCATAAAATAGTCATCAAGTTCTGGCTCATGAATCTCGCCATGGTTATACGCCCGCACGAACTCTTTGAAGTCCATCTTGTGCTTCTTGATATATGGCTCGAGAATATGGACAAAGTGCGTTGCTTCAGTCTCTGGAGGAACGCCTAAACCCTCCGGGCAGTATCGTGATAAGCCGGTGGCGGGATCAAGTCGAGGTTCACATGTCCAAACGCTGTGATATTCCTTGATGGCTGCCAATATTGACCGCCTCAGGAAGTCTTTCGCATCCTTTTCGTGCTTGATTTTCTCATATACTCGTAGGGTCATGTCTGTTAAGAAGGGTGGCTGTGACCGTCCGAGATAGTATGACCGAGTGGCGTTGAGGATTTTACCATAATGTTCAATGCAGAAGCAGAAATTCAAGACCATGGACTTTGCCAGATCAACCCTGTCATTGACCAAAAGGCCAAGTGACTCCATGTAACTATCCCAGCCGTAAAACTCGTTGAATCTCCCACCAGGCACCACAAAGGGAAGTCCTTGTAATGTCTTGGCTCCAGTTACGGGATCGACTACTTCTTCAGTTTCGACAGCTAAAAGGCCTGGCTTTCCGTTCATGTCACGAATGAGCTCCGGAGTTATCTTTTCCGGGAGCAGCTGCACATCCAGTCGTATCTCGGGTCGCTCCTTAGCAACCTTCTTGTAGTATTCGTATTGCTCAGGTACGCCGGCCGGAACGTAAATTCGCGGCCGCGGGTCGTCTGTCCAGTCTTTGGGGTCACGTGCAGCAATCTCTATGCTTGAAGCATCAATACGTCGGGTCAGACCATCCCAAAAGTGATCACGGATGAGCCGAGATAAACGATCAACTGGGTTTTCGTTTAATCGGCCTTCATCAAGAATAATCTGCTTTCTTCCATACTCTTTTGCCAACGTCAATTCCTGCAACAGGTTAGAGAGCATATACGTGCCTCGGACTTCGAAACGATTATAGCCAGCAGAGGCAGCGGTTCGGAGAGAGAGAACTTTGGGTCCTTCGTCTTCAATGGTGATCTGCATGTTTCCATCGGTGTCCTCTTGGGCTTGTAAGCTCTCGAGGGTGGGTTCTACTTGGATGAGAAATCGACGGCCCTGCGGCAATGCACTCTCGTCTTGGCACATGTCAGCTTTCCTGATACGAGGATAAAAGGGAGGATAAAAGGGAAAATCGGATCAAGCATACCATGGCTGCCTCTTCGAAACGGCTCTCGAATGCCATTCCGTTCGAATTGTTTCATCAGACTGTTCTAGAAACAGAGTCAGTCAAACGTCTTTCTCAGCATCAACGAGCCAAGTACCTGAGAGTATGTTCGCGTTCGAGCTCCATAACGGTTGTGGTGTCTTTCTTCCGTCGTGTAATATGTCTTCGCATCGTCAAACACGCCGAAATCCTCCGAGGTACGGGCTTGATGATTTGCAGTCCCCGCCATTGCGCGAAGCGTTTGGCTAGCGAGTCTGAGATATTTTCCAAAAATGTAAACTGTTAAGGATGATGCGGAGGATGTGCGCGGTGATAAAGAGTACGGTGTTGGTTCGGCGATCCGGGTTGTGCCCCAACGAAGGATGGATTGAAGCTGACGGAGGTATTTGGCTGAGGGTTTTAAGAAGCCAACGTCACGAGGACAAGAATGAGCTCAGCCAAAAATAAAGTTTCGCATACGGGGTTCGTCGTAAGATGTCAACAACGATAGAAACGGGGACCGGACAGTGGGGGGGCTACGAGGGGCGACTTTAGTGGGAAACTGGGGACGTTGCGATATCACTATCGTGATCCAAGTCCCTCAGCGCTCTTGATCTTCTATTCTCAACAATCTGTACAAGGCCAGACGGCGGTAGGCTTCAATTGAGCAAAATATACATCAAAGCGTGTGAGATACAGATTGCTTGCTTGCGTGGGCATTCTCGCCAGCCGTATTAATGAGGCGGGACCCCTCTGGTTTCGATGCTGGGGAGGCGGTGACAGACAATGCAGGTTCCACCCCACCATTCTGAAGGTGTTAGGAAGCTGCACCTGTTCACCATTAATATGGCATTTCCCCACACCACTTCCGGCAGCGGCGGCGATCAATCGAGTTAATGTTGAAGCACTTGAGTTTGATCAATGCTTGACAAATAGATTCGTGCTCTTCCTTCTTAGCGGCTGAATGGCGGTGATGTCTGTTCATGCGTCTTCATGATATATAGCAGAGTTGCATTGAGTGGTGTTTCCATACACATCTGTGTAACGTCGTTATCAGCCCGACATCGGCCATGCACTTCGCATGGTGGCGTCTGCCGGTCATCACCACCACTGCGTGTTTCACATCAACGATCAACACGATGAGATTATATGTCGATTGAGCTCTGAGACTGTCACATACGACCATAGCCGACTGAAAAATCTGGGTCCCGTTTGATCCCCGTTAGATAATCAGTCGAGCGCTGGATTAGTAGTTGGCTCGGTGACGACCAGCGAATTCCCAGTGTTGTATGTTTTCCTTTTTGCCGATTTAGTCTCTTGATCAGGGTATCCCTGCCCGCATACGGAGAAGTTTCATCAGCAGAAGTTACCCAGACTGTGAAAGTGACAGGGTAGGTAAAGTGTTAGAGATAAGGCTTTCGGTTGGACCGTAACTACCAGTCTGGGCAGGTGCGAGTCAAAGAGTAGAAATCTGTACCTCTTAGAGACGAGCTGCACTTGTACACAAATAGGCAGGACTAAAATGCTCATACGTCAGAAGAAAGAATGTACTTGTTCTTGCTCTTGTAATCTATCTAATTCAATGTGCAAAACAAATATGATAGGGTATTATGTGTTTAACAAAGTAGCTCTCTCATCTGGTATCAATCATAGGTTCCGTTTCCCGCATCGCGGAATCCCATCACGCATCAGTCCGAACAACGTCGCAAATAAAAACCCAATGAAGCCCAATTTATCCCAACAGAGATATTCCCCTTGCTGTAGACTCGCTTCGCCTCTTCGCAACAGTGGCGGCATCCCAAGTCCCAGCGAATATATCCTCACACTCCTCTTCATCGTCAGAGTCAAACACAATCTCATCAGAGTCCTGCAGACTCCGCCTCGCACCCACATCACTACCGCCTTCTTCCTCATCAATAAGCCCCAGATCTTCAACAGCATAATCATCCCAGCTCCGATGTGTCATAACCCGCTCCGTCTCCAAAATGTATTTGCCCACTTTATATTTTTGCGACTGCTCTTTCGCATCCACGTACTTCCAACCCAGTTTCCGTCCGCATGTCGCACAGCAAATGTCCGCCACGACATGCCACCCTGTCACCAGTTGCCTATCCTCACTTCTTCCAATGCGAATATTTAAAAGGGAATCTTTAGTCGACCCAGGCGGTGCGACGAGAAAAGCACGACCGTACCGTCCTGTGAAACCTTTGGAGATAATCTGCGACGCGAGCGCCAAGTTGGTTGAGCATGTTGTGCATCGTAGAATATCTGGGGCATTTCGCGACAAGCGTCGAGCGAAAAAGTTCCCGAAAGAACTCCCCTTGATAATCGGTTCATGGCCTGGAGGGCTGTTCGCTGGTGTAGTCTCAGCGGTGGAAATCGGGGATTTTGTAGGGCTCGCAGACGATGCCGAAGAAGAAACAGATGTAGATCGCCGATGATGAAACACAAAATCGAAGCTGGGAAGTAGGTAACCTGGGAAGACGGGCCGTGTGGCTGAGATACTTGTGCTGCTTCGACGGCGAGCCATTTTGATAAACCAGACGACACTCGTGGCCACAAAGCTTAATTCTTTGGATAGTGTCGTCGCTGTCTAAAAGTCATGCTGTTGTGGGTAAAGACGGATCGAGAAGATGGTGAAGGAGCGATGAAGTTGTGACACTCGACCAGTCCGTCGGTCGATGCGGGCTCAACGAAGGTTTGACTACGGATCTAGGAAAGTACCCCGTAGCCTATCTCACATGAGCCGGTGGTGACATGACCTTCGGCCCCGCACATCGTAAGGCATTGGCAGCGCCTAACATGGTCACTTGTGGTGGCGCCGGAAATGCCAAAGTGCATGAGGAGCAGGAGGCGAGCTATGCCGCGCCGTCGGGTGTGTTCCAGTCAAAAAATTGCTTGGCCGAAGCTTCGAATTGAACTGAATGTAATTGTACGGCTGTGGAATTTTGCCGGTCTCTTACCAAGGAATGTGGACGATCCTGCATGCAATTGACGGCATCTCTCCATTGTATGGGTGCTTTGATGGGTCTAGCTCGGGAGGGTCATTCGGCACTGGATTAGCGCCACAAAAGGATTATGGGGCCACCAGCTTGGTTGGGCGGGACCAGATAAGTTGATGTCACCCGACCAGGCGCTCGGTTGGCTGCCGTTTAGTGCCAACTACGTTACGAGTTGGCTCTCAGGGCCCTGCTGCGATGGCGCCTTCCTTGTTGGATGCACCAGGCAATCATGTTGATATAACCGACAAGACTACAACAAGACAAAGTGACATGAGAGGAGGAATATGCAGTTTCTTACTCCATCACTCAGAACTATATTCACAATAAGAGGAAAGGCTCCTTGGCTCAAATATCAAACAACATAATAGAACTCTCACAGTGTAGTGCTAGTCAATACAGGCACCATGTATCCCGTAGCCTTCATGCTAAATGCCAAGAATTTATAATAATCTACACATGTCGATATGTTCCTCTTGATTTGCACTCGCTCGCTTTATGACTGAGGCTCCTCTGCAACGTAGTGCAGATAGGCACCGAGCAGCTTGATTCCTTCAATGTAGTTGCGCTTGTCCAGCTTCTCGTTGATGGAGTGAGCACCATCAGTAGAGCTACCCATGGGAAGTAGCAGAACGTTCTTTCCAGTGGCTTCTTCGAAGGTTATGGTAACGGGAATACTAAGTGAAGGGTCAGCTTTTAGTGTTCAGAATTACAGTGCATGGCGCAGATTCGTATACCTTCCACCCTCGCGAGTAAAGTCAGGCTGGACACCCCAAACACGCTCGGTGGCCTTGGCGGCCGCAGAAAAATTCCAGTGCTTAGGTGAAGCAGCCCACCACTTGCCGGTGTGCTGAGCATGCACCTTCATAGTGTTCTTGCTGTTCAGCTTGGCAAACTGCTCCTCAACATACTTGAAGACACAGGCGTTGGTGGTATCGATGTCCATGTTAGGGACAGTTCGAATAGAGAACTTGCCGATGACCTTAGCGGGAATGACGGTCTTGGCTCCGGGGCTGGAGAAAGCACCCTCAACGCCGTGGACTGATAGCGAGGGGTATCGCCAGCGGGCCATCAGAGTGTTCTTCTTGTCATCGTGAATGGTAGTTTGACTTCCCAAAGACTCGAAAATGTTATCCATGGTGAATGAGATGCCATCGTACAAGCTCTCTTCCTCTTTGGTGACGGGTGCAACCTGTTCCATGATACCAGGGATCTGAATCTTGCCGTGCGTATCCACCAATGTGCCCAAAAGACGGACGAGATCAGTCATGGGCTCCTGAGCGGTACCACCAAAGACACCGCTGTGGAGATCAGCACCGGGGCCAGAGACCTCAAGAGAGTAATAGTTGCAACCTCGCAGGCCGTAGGTCAAGCAAGGCTTCTCAGTTCCGAGCCAGTAGTTGTCGGAAATGCAGACAGCGTCGGTGTCAGCAAAGTATTTCTTTGCCTCGGCCTGGATGAAATCGTCCAAACCCTCTGAGCCATACTCTTCCATACCCTCGAAGCACATCAGCAGGTTGACGGGAAAGTCAATGCCAGCCTTCTGGTGAGCGTCAATGGCATTAAGCCACCCTAAAACGGGACCTTTGTCGTCGGTAGAACCACGACCAAACATACGGCCCTTGTCATCAACAGTGAGTTCGAAGGGTTCAGTGGCCCAGCCATCGCTTTTCTCAGCAGGCTGAACGTCGTAGTGGCCATATACAAGGATCGTTCGCTTGTTCTTGTCGTTTCCGTAGCGGGCAAGGACAACTGGTGGCAGCTCAAGGTGTTCCTTGTGCGGCTGCTTGCCAAGGGGTCGAAGCTCGACTTCAGCACCCAAGGACTTCAGCTCATTACCGAGCCATTCGCCCATGCGGACGACATCGGGGCGACGAGCATCCTCAGCGGAGATAGAGGGAATTGCAACAGCCTTGCGAAGACGCTCGATGAAGGTGTTGGCAGACTCGTCCACCTGCTTGAAGTAACTGTCAAGTTGAGGAGCCATCTTTTGTGCTTGGTGAGCTCGGATGGAGTCTGTAAGATATGGGCGACAGCAAGATAAGTTCCCTTGGATTTGCAAAGGAGAAGAGAAGAAGTTGAGGGGGGGAGATAATCTTTGAACTGCTCTAGGAAGACGACAGGACAGTGCCTGCTGCAAGATGGTGCGGGGCATTACACTTTGTTGTACATAATGGACCTCTTGAGAAGGTGGGGGAACTAACTACGGAGTGTGTATTACTGGAAGGTGTAATGTGCCTGCAGGGAGCTAACAAAAAGTTCTTGCGGAAGCGACGGTTATTCACGGCAGCCAATGGAAATACGCTGACTCATCCAAGAACCATTGGAGCAGCGGTAGGTCACCTCCGGAGAGCGGATTTAGTTAGTACGGAGCACGGAGTCTGGAGGATTCGGTCCCGGGAATTTAATGTTCCGGCTGATTGCTTTTGCTGACTGTGTCGTCGATTGCTGCTATTAAGAAATCCGCGTCCCCCATGCCGAATTCGCTTACTTCTCTCCTTTACAACACACCCTAATTCATCGACTTTTCCCATCAAGGGCAATCGCAATCATCGTCGAATCGGCAGAGTACGCTCCTCTGATACTTGAAAGACTGTTTCCACTAATCGAACGGCCATTTTTCTTCCGTGCAGCCTATTTTGCGCCACTTGTGACTTCCAGCCGCACTACGCGGACAGTGCATGTTCTGACGATCCCTTTTCTCGCCGAATCACCACAAGCCATCCAGCAAGCTCATAGCGAAATACGGTTCAAGTTTTATCTCGCGCTTGCTTTTGCAAGGATATTTAGAGGCTAGGCTTTGGCTTCTTGAAGGCGTTTGGTGCAGTTGGTGTATTGTTGTTGCTGAATCGGAAGTGAGGAGGACCGGTTGGGTTGCATTTTCCTACAGGCATCTGCCTATTGTACTCCTTATTGTTCAGCCCCTGATCTCCATAACCATTTTGTTTTTTCAAGTACAATCAGAATTGACTATTTATTTTTGCAACTTGACCTGAAGAGCACTCGAGTGCAAAGCAAGACAAAAAAAAAACCAAAAAAGATACCAAGAGAAGGAAGCACAGTCAAGTTTAACTGGCGTCGCTAGCACAGAAAGAGAAAGAACCCAATTCAATCTTTTATACAAATTATCTTCTTTGGCGCGCGACTAAGGGCGCAGCCTTACTCATCGCTACGCGGCCTTCATCAACATCACTGATATTGTTGTGGTTTACATTGCCCCTCACCCAAGACTCAAGATGGCGTCATCAGTGTTTTTCAAGTTCAAGTCTCAAAAAGAGCCCACCAGAGTAGAATTCGATGGCACTGGCATATCAGTTTTCGAGTTGAAACGAGAGATCATCAACAGAAGTGGCCTGGGAGACGGCACTGACTTTGACCTCCTCCTGTACACGGAGGACAGCACTGAAGGTAAGTGTTACAGCCATCATGACGCCTCCGTACCCGATGAATGTACTAACCAATCCTTTAGAGTATGACGATGATACCACCATCATTCCCAGGTCGACCACCGTTATAGCTCGTCGTCAACCGTCTCTCAAACCTGGAGCTGGTCGAGCTGCAAGATATGTCTTCGGCAAAATGCCAGTATCCGCCAAAAATGCCGGCAGAAAAGAGCAGTCATCAAAAGCCTCTTCATCAAAGCCAAGTGCCACCGCTATCAACGAGATGAACAATGCAATGACAGAAGAAGATAAAATGGCAGCCATGTTTGCCGCTCAAACGGAGCAGTGGTCAGCCCAACAAGAGGAGATGTCTCAGTAAGTTTTGCTCATAATATATGTTGAATCGAATTCATCGGCTAACCCACAAATAGTCAAGCTCCTGTATTCAAGCCTGGGGCCAAGAGACCAGCAAATGTTCCAGATCATGATCCTCCCCATGGCTATATTTGCTATCGATGCGGCAATAAAGGCCATTGGATTCAACTCTGCCCAACAAACGACGACCCTGAATTCGATAACCGGCCTCGGGTGAAGAGGACCACTGGCATCCCTCGGTCATTTCTTCAGAAAGTTGACAAGTCTATTGTCATGGCACAGACTGACGGTGATGAGTCCAAGAGACCATCTGGTATCATGGTCAATGCCGAGGGAGATTTTGTCATTGCAGAGCCGGACAAGGCATCATGGGAACAGTACCAGGCAAAGGCCAAGTCATCTACAGCCAATAAAGAGGCACAAGCCGAAGATAAAGAAATGCAAGAGAGGGGTCTCCAATGTTCGATTGACAAGAAGATGTTTATAGAACCAATGAAGACACCGTGCTGTAAGAAGACGTTTTGCAATGATTGCATAACGAATGCTCTTATAGAAAGCGACTTTATTTGCCCTGCCTGTCAGACTGGAGGTGTACTGATTGACGACTTGCAGCCTGATGATGAAGCTTCAAAGATGATTCGGGAGTATCTTAAAGAGAAGGAGACTGCCAAGTCACCGCCGCCATCGTCCCCCAAGGCGGATCGAGCAGCGGCCGAGAAGGCCACTGTAAAAGGCGAAGACAAGCTCGAAGACCAAGTGAAGAAAGAAGAAACTGCAGATAGTGAGGCTAAAGAGGTTGAGGCAAAGTCGTCTCCGAAAACGTCATCACCCCAAGAAGTCTCCGCAAAATCACCCCCCAAAGAGGCGGAAAGCGATAAACTTGATGACAAGCAACTGGCTGAACGGTCAACCCAGCAGGAAATCAACTCGAAAAAGCGACCTGCAGAAGAGTCCATTGAGAATCCAAAGATTCCCAAGGGTCCTCGCGCCATGCAAACCAAGAACCAGCAAAATAACATGAGCCCCATAGACAATATGATGAATGGAATGCCAAATATGGGAATGGACAACATGATGTTCAATGGTATGGGCATGCCAAACATGATGGGTATGCCGAACATGAACATGGGGATGGGAATGCCTATGATGGGCATGCCAATGATGAGCATGTCCAACTTCGGGAATATGAACGGCGGATTTGGAGGCATGAATGGTGGTTGGGACATGAGTGGTATGAATGCCATGGGCGGCATGGGCGGCATGGGCGGCATGAACGGCATGAACAGCATGAACGGCATGAACGGCATGAATGGCATGAATGGTATGAATGGTATGCAGGGGAACATGGGAATGGGAGGTAACATGGGAAATATGAACGGTGGTGGTATGAATGGATTCCACAATGGCCAGAATGCTGGCCAAGCGAACATCCAAGGTGATGACGATGCGTATTTCCGAAAACCCGTGAACCCTCACCGACAGAAGAAAGTGCGCCGGGCTCGACCCAGTGACTACCGAGAATTGTGAAAATGAAACTTGACAACATCGCAATTTCCTCAACAGACATAGACTGGATGGTTATCTCCGGCTTCTTATCTCAACCTACATTTACGACCGTTTACAATATCCACCACATAGCAGTTACATCAAGATTTGATGTATTATCACGGCTCACTGGTTTCAGTTATTTACTCCTCTTTTTTTTTTGGATTGGCGTTGGTAGGAGGCATTCTATTATTTTCACACCTCGGCGTTGGTGTTCACGGCGGCTTGCTGGACAGAGTATGCAAGCATTCTCAACACATATCTGAGGCATTGTTACGGCGCACATTAGTTGAAATCGGGAGCAATGCGTTTCTACTTGGTCCCGTTCACTGTAGACCAAAAAATTAAAATAAAGAAAATACCAAAATTTTGTCCACAATGCAGTTTACAAATTTTGCAACTTGAATACTCGCACGGAGATTCTCTCCATTTAAGTGAAACTATGTCTATGTATCTGCTAACACCACGATAAGTGCACCATCCCGTCATCCGCTCCGTGCTGTCAAATATCAAGATGTACCAACCTCACACAACGCCCATCATCTCTAATCATCACTTTTCTTCAACAAGTCTTCCCTACTCCGGGGGGACATATTGCTTAACCAACAGCTCGCTAAACTTCTCCAACCTCTCCTTCCCTCTGACCTCCTCCACCAACAGCGGCATCTTCACCACATTGAAGTCCTCGGCATACAGCTCCTCATACTGGTCTAAATATTTCTTTTGCATTTTTCTTCTCGCGTTGCACTGGTCACACTCGCTCTGCTTCTTGGGAAACAGTAGCTGATTCACCACGACGGTATGCGTGTCAATTCCATAACTGGCCAGCTCCTGGATCATGCGCTCCGTTTCGTAAAGACTCAAGAACTCAGCAATGCAGACGCACACAAATGTCGTGAGATCGGCGTCCTTGAACTGCGTGTTGACTTCGGAGATGGTTTCGCGCAGGGATTCGAGCTTCTCCATCATGTCGTTGAGGTTCTGCCCGTTGGGGAGGGCGCCACTTGACCCGAGGACGCCGTTGAGCAGGGGCCCGTACTGGGTTGAGAGCTGGGAGACTTTGGCAAGAGCCTTCTCGAGAACGGAGGGGAATTGGAGAAAGCGGAGGGTGTGGCCTGTAGGGGCAGTGTCGAAGATGATGGTTTCGTACGAGAGAGACTTGACTTGTTTGAGGACTTCGGCAAAGGACATGGCTTCGTCAATACCGGGAATCTATCGTGGGCAGTGTTAGTATCAGTTTATGCCAGTCATCGGCGGATTTGCTGGGAGAAACTAGGTGAGCGTACGGCGAATGCCAAATCCTGCATCATACCACCCAATCCACCGCCCATGGCATTAATGTCCTCCTCGTCGCCCTGGCCAGCCAGCAGATCCTGCATGCTGCCGTTAGGATCAATCTCCATTGCACTCAAGTTGTCAAAGCCATTAACTAGACGGGCCTCCTTGCCGAACTTTTGGGAGAACGCATCGGACAAGTTATGCGCAGGGTCGGTCGAGATGAGCAGTACCGAGCGCCGGACCTTGGCGAGCTGAATGGCCAGAGAACATGACGTAGTGGTCTTGCCGACACCACCTTTGCCTCCGACAAAGATCCAGCGGAGAGATCGCTGGTCAAGGAGGGATTGGAGGGTGGGCTCAAGGGCTTCGTCGGCCGAGATGATGGCGGATGACATGGCGGGGGGAAGGGGGGGGGTGGTTTTGTGGTGGACAAAGGATGCGGTTGGAGATAGGGTTTCTAGGGAGAGCGCGTGAGTGGCCAGATTCGGGGTACCGCTTGGCGATTGGAGGGAGGATGTTACGTTTGAGGGGTGGCTGGCTCGGCGGTTTGGAGGTGGACGATGATGAGGATCTGAGAAGGTTTGGTCCGTTGACGTCGAGTTGACCGTTAGTTCTAGAAAGCTCCAGCCCTGTCTGAGTGGACTTCAAACCGGATGCGATGGATGAAGAGCGGATGGAGGGGCAGAGGGAAACAAAATTCATGGTGCAAAGTCCCCCGCATTGTTAGTCTAGTGGCGCCGCTAAGTTTTATTATCCCTCTCCATCCGGGCACCTGAGATGGAGATAAAAAAAATAAAAACGTGCCTTTCATAAGCATCACCAATAGGCTTCATGTCCAGTAACTTTGGGATTTCTTCAGAACACGGCTTCTGGAAACAATTGCGACAATATTTTTCATTGTTGGCGGTCAATGCTACCTCTACGGAAAATGTGATTTACGAAACGGAACACAATAAGTAAACTCGTAGATTTCACACTGTTGTACTCTGTACAGGGACGGACTACATAGCCGACACAAAGCCTCAAAGCTGTCGGAAATTATCCGTTCGACTGCAGAGCGAGATGCAGGCCTACTAAATGTCACCCTAATAGCAGCAAATAGTGGCTTATATACTCAACGCATCAAAAACATACATAGACAACATTTCTTGGCGCGACATCTTGAGCAGCAATAAGCAGCCACAATGAGCGACAAGATGCGAGTGCATACTACGTGAAAATACCATCACTCCCTCTCGATACGGCGAAGTGGGTTGGCCATTCCTGCAGTTTAATATCCAGGGGCTTCGTCGGGCGACTAAGGCGGGCATGCACATCCACGGAACATGAGGCCACCGCGATGTACTCCGTAGATGCAAGATAGTTAGGGATTCATTTCAGACCTCGAAACCATACAACCTAACTAAAACTACATCATAAAATCCCTCCTTTCAGCGTCCTGCTGGTTGACGATTTCCTTCTTAATGACAGAAGTCCAATCACTGGTTGACAATGCATGCTCTTTCGCGATCCTGAAATTTATATTAGATCGACCCATCATTCAGGCGATCGTGAATGGGGACCAAATTGTCACTGCAAGGGCAAGTTTCACAAACGGGAATGCTCTCAAATGTGTCTTGTCCGGGGACGGGGAGGCTGATATGTACATACCCAGTAGGTCCGGTGGCATTGGGATTGGCATGAATCGTATACGCTTGAATCGGATACGCTTGGTATGGAGCCGAAATCAATTGCTTCAGCTGGCAAATTTCGGCATTTATCTTAGCCATGTCCTTGGAGATGGACGCAAACTGCTGAGTATACTTCCTCAGCGAAAGATCTGTATCCCATTTTGTATTTTGTTAGCAACATGTAGACACAATCTGAGGTGAGATCTTACCCTTCTCAGTGACGGGCAACAGGTCACCAATGGACCCAGCATCGATCCAAGGGAAGCGACGATATCCTGAAAGATCTGTCTCAGCAGGAATGTTTGGGCGCACCGATGAGTTTGCGCTCCTCGGGTTGCCTTCTAAAGTCGTCGGTTCGCGAGGGGAACCGTCCTCAGACCTGATAAAAGTAGCCCAGCCATGGCTGGATCATGGGGAAGTTTGTGCGTTGTCATATCGTCACGTTCCATTCATCCTGAAAATTTGCTTTCACGCTTGCCAAACACCGCCCGTTCCATGTATGAGAGGCCATCATGGTTTATTTGCATTCTTCAGAGGAAGAAGGTAGTTGTTGAATTTTCCCTATGCATCTGTCTGCTCCTAGCGCCGTATGGCATATTTAGTGCCGACAGGGAGGACGTTCAGCCAAACCCGGATTATGCTAACCTGGGAAAGATCCGCAATCGTGAGGGCCCCTCATCATCTGGCGATGTTATAAGCTCGATTGGCCCTGTCAAGGCGTTCTGGCTGCTGTCGCTTCCATGATCCAGCACCATTAGCGGATCTTCATCCTCTCCCCGAGACCGTGCTATTGCGAACGAAATTCCCGAGAGGAAAAGATTATCCGCAGCCATGGCCGCGATACAAACGAAGATGGAAGGCTTCAAGCTCCTCAAGACGCTCACCTTGGGCAAGGTGAGTGCTTGCAAAATCGCAGTTTTCCAGAAGTGTAGGACTAATGGCAAAATTGGCGCACAGGGCCAGACCATGGAAATCAAAATGAACGAGTCTGAACCGGAGGACTCCGTCAACCGGTGGGCCATCGATACCGTCTGCACTGGCGAGGAAGCCCTCGAGGTTCCTCCGCACTGGCACAAGGTGACTGACTGACTGACTGAATGAATGAATGACTGAGGACAGAGCCGGTTATCGCTGGATGTGAGTGGACTTGGAGTTGGCGCTGACAAGGGATGCTGCGCCTAGAACCACCAGGAGCACTTCACTGTGCTCGAGGGCCGCCTTGAAATGACAATGGATGGAAAAAAGACTGTTGTCAAGGCCGGCGATCCGACATTTCTCGTGCAACGCAAGGTTGTTCACAGCGTCAAGGCACTCGAGGGTGAAAGGGTTGTCTTCCGTGAACAACCCGACCCGGCTGGCGAGTACAAGGCCTTGCAAGTGCACACACCTGATGCGACTGGAGCAGGTACAATTCTAACAAGACACCAGGTTCTTCAATGACGTCTTTTCCCAGGGCGGCTTCGGTGGCATCATGCACACCCTGCGTGCGTTTTATGACGGCGATGCCTACCTTGCTCTGCCCCTGGGTTCGCGCATGGTTGATGAGGCAGTACGTGGCCCATTCAATGAATGCCTTCAACTCTTTATCAATGCTAACGCCGAACCGCAGTTCCTCACGGTATTTGGAGGCCTTGCGCATGTGTTCGGAGCGAAGAAGCCCCAGAAGCTGTAGGATGTTGTGGCTTATACTTGATGTTTAACATATTCTTGATACTGAACCCATTACGAATGTTACGACTGGAGTTCTGATATAGCAGAGTGAAGGGCAAGACTTCTCATGTATTCCGTTGCTTGGTAGTGACGAGGTAGCAACCAATTATCGATAGTCTTGATCTCTAACCTTTACTATAGATTTTGGTCCTCCTCCTCTACTTATGCTCGCTACTATCCCGTAGTGAAGAATTTGCTAGCTGCATGATACTCTTCCCCCATAGCCTTGGGTACATTGCCAGTTCTACGACTCCGCACGGGTCATCGAGAGCGGTGGTCTCTGACAACGAACAAGTAAACAGTGACTGCTGCCACTCAAAATATTGGCATGGACCAATTATCACAGGAGTTATGAATGATCATCCTATATGGTAACACAATCGCATTGCAAATATAGGGCTCCAATAGGCGAAACGTTTGTGTAGGTAAACGATGGCTTGAGGATAATACCCTGTAGGAAACTCGGACTAGTGTTGGGGATTATATAGTTTGTGCGGGGATTTGATCACCCCTAGGGTAGCTACGCGGAGGAAAAATTGTTCTTTTGCAGAGAAGGCGTTAGTCAGCTTTTGATCAGTGTATTTATAGTTAGCATAGTCACCCTTAGAATGACAAGAAACCATGCCTTCTTTGTGAAGCAATTTTGCCCTTTTTAAAATTTTGACTTTGCCTTCGGAAGCCTGTTATTACAGATACTGACTACTTGGGTGCATGAACCATTTAATTAGATGCGATAGAGTACAACTGCAAGCTCAATTGAACAGTGACCTTACCGTTATACGATACCGGTTTCTGACTTTGACTCATGGACTTGTCCACTCTGACACAAGCGACTTTTACGATAAGATAAAGGCAACTTGAATACACGAACCACCTGATTAATTAATACTGAATAGTACAACCAGCCTTACAGGTTGTTTGGTGTGTTCTTTTCTTCCAGACAAAATAGCCATATCGTATGATGCTAAGCAGTATTCTGTTAGTTCGTGCCTTGGATTCAGACTTGCTTGACTTCTCGATCAAGTCCTGGTTTAGTCTCTCAAAGTTACCTTGAAAGACTTTTAGTTCTATGTAAAGCCAACATTCTTCTTTGTTTCTCATTAGCAGCTTCACGACGTCGCTTGTCACGAAAGAGGTCGCAGTGATGCCTTTGGACTGTACGGGACTTCTATCTATAGCGGCTGGCTATCACTAGCAAAGGGACCTCGAAATGCAATCCTAGTGTCCAATTTCAAGCGCACCTTATAGCGCCCACTTGCGAATCCCCGGCCATTTAAGCAGGTTTGATACATTGGAGCTATCTTCTCTTGTATGTCCAGCAACTGCCATGGAAACGACTACGCAGAATTGACATGACATAAACAGAAAAGACACATGAGCAGATGATCGATGGCCAGAGTGGACGAGCGGTACGGCTCTTTGTCTTTGTATGGTGAGAAGTCAGGTCTTGAATGAAATACGAGACAATAGGTACAGGTGACAAGCCAAGCGATATTTTAACGGGTCGACCTGTCCCATGTAGCACCACAATGCGTGAAAATTTCAGCTGTCATGATAGGCTGGGGTTGACCTGCTCAAAGGGGTATCGAGACATGCCAACAACAAAGGTATGTCACTGTATCCGCTGAGGTCGAGAAAAACGTGTCTATTCACTCTTTAACAAGCGTCATTATGTCTGTTCGGTTTATTGAGGGTTATATATCAGCGCCTCAAGTATCAAAACTTGGCGACGGTTTGGCTGGCTGAGAGAGCATGTATCCAGACGTCATCCATCTGACCTGAGGCACCGGAACATTGGTATATCTCGACACGGTTATCGGCGCAACAGAATTTTGACAGAGTTGCTAAATACCCCTGGACATCTAGCATGCAACCGCCAGAGGCTGATCTTCCTAACGATGCAACTGAACGACGCGTCAATGGCGTCGCAAAGGTAGTCGGCTACTACCAAAAGTCAGGAACATACAAAAATTCTGTAAATACCTGGTCTTCCTGCCTCCGCAAAATATCAAGAAGCCCTTCTCACAATACCCACCCATCCGTCTCCGACCAACTTCATCATCTTAGGACTGCCGGTGTTGGGCCCAGCATAGCCATCAACAGCACATTATCGTCAGTCTCCCCATTTCACGCAGTAGATGGGCCAGGTCTCCGAAAGAATGAGAATTCAAACTCTGGCGGACAGAAACCGACCGACTGATACCTGAATCTATCATAATTCATAATTCATATTTGACCGAGATCCGGCGGTGGGAAACTGGCCCCACCGCTAGATCTCTCTCCATGGTGACGTGATGCCACACTAAGACCAGGGTGACACCAGGTTCTATCATAAGTCATCGTTCATGGTTGTTTCAATGCATAACTAGCTGTTCCATACACAGGGGTCATCCGCTACACATGCCGCAAAGTTAAAAGAAAAAAGCCCCTTCTTGACTGAGCTAACTTCTAATGGCGTTATCTCCGCCCCACATGGTAAAATCAATTAAATTCCTATTATTATACGGAGGACGGAGTAGGGTTTTCCCACATATTCTCTGCAATAAGGTATACAACTAGTTCCAGGGTGCTATGAGCTAATACTATTCTATTCCCGAGTAGCCATGTTGACTGTCTTGAGCCACACCCGAAAAGCTTGTTTTGATGAACATAGTCCTGCACTTTGACCTGCCAGCTCTAGGAAATACCACCTGCGGCCTCCAACAGAGAGTACCGCAAAATGTGATTGTTAAGGCGACGGGAAGAACGGGGAGAAAGGTGAGAAACGACGGAAGGGGGGACTGTCTTTGCCTCGAAATTTCGTGCAAGATCTGGTACCGCACTTCAACACCGCACTAACAAATACGAGATCGAGAAGTTGCTATCTACGGAGCAAACGAAAAAAAGCAACCGGCTTTAAAAGTGAGGCTGATACCTGCAGAGCGAGGCTGCATAGTGAGGCTGTATCACAATTTGCATGCCATAAATCACAGCCCTCGATAGCCCTTGCAGGCGCGGCCATTCCCCAACCGCCAGGCTCCTTATCAGTACTCTCCTAAAAGGCTAAACTCGTGATAAGAAGGTCGCTGGTGGCTGTCATTTTGACATAGTTCGACGCCAAGCTAAGCTTGGTAGCAAACATTTTCACGCGGGGCGAGTATGCAGGTTTCGACGCAGCGGATCAGGCCAATGACAAACCATGTTTGGCAGCCATGACCCATCCCGTCTGACGCACTGCTTAGTTTTCTCCGATGCCACGCAGCGGACGTCCCAAGACCATCTATGTATGTCTGAGACAGACTGCGTGACACCTTTTTGTTGAATAAACGACAAATGACTACTAGTACTGGATGGCAGTGACAGTACCGGCAAGCAGCCACCCAACTGGACCGGCCCGCCTCCGCGTCTTCACTCGCTTCCCCTCGGCTGAGGTATGGGTGTGGAGTACTCCGTACTCAGTCACTTGTCCATGTTCCTGAATTTGTTGATGATGTCTGTCGTAGACGGCACTAGCATTGACCCGCATGCTATCCACCGAGTCAGCCTTAAAGAAACCAAAGGCCATTTTCAGATGACTTCGATTGTTGTTACGCCGATAAGAAGATTGATGTAGGAGGCCATAAAGCTTAACGCAGGAGACGAAAGCCACGCGATCAACGTGTCGTTCATGTTTCGATACCACGAGTCGAAACCGCGAATAACCAGAATGGCTTTGGCATCCGGGTAGGCCGCGATGAGCTGCGGGCCGGACAGACTGGCAGACTAAGTGGCTGCCTCTGAGGCGCCAAAAATGGAACCACAGTCGTCTCGGGTCATTTCAGCTTCTCGTCGTATGTCTTCAATGTAGGGAAAGTTGCATCGGCGGCATGGCTGAAAAGGGGACAATGCTGTTCGAAACTGGGCCCCATTCAGTAGTGCACGAGTACTCTGTAGTTAATGGTCCTCGTAGCTTTCTTTGCAAAACATTCCTCACACAACTGACTGACACGCCTGCATCTGGTTGTTTTCACGTTAAAATGTCGAGTCTGTCCGCAACCTTATCGTGGAGCCCGCTCTAATTACTCATGGACACTAAAGTGCTTTGAAACTTTAAATAACTAATGCCTAAATGTCTCCACCTCACATGCTGACTTGCAGTATTAGACGAACCTCTTTTCATTCCAACATTCGTTCTCGCGCCGATCCAAAGCACTCAATCTTGGAAAGCACAAAATCGTCTATTATACCCCGGCCGCGAGTGCCGAGAATTGTCTCCTTTCTCAGTGTTGGATATGGAAGACGCATGCTTCGAACAGCTCATCCTCAACGTCATCGGCAGAGGCCTCCTTACAATAATCGCTGGCATTATCGAAATCCAATTTGTCCACCGCCGACACATTATAATAAAAATTGGCCGTCAGTTGCAACACAGCCTTTATATTCCAGAATGTCTATGGATTTTTACAGATGAGGATCCAGGCATGACAGATGAGGATATTCGGCTAAGCGCCTTTATATTATGCTGCTCATTCTTTGCTGCCTTTCTTGCACTTACCGCCCTGCCAGCAGGAGGCATATTATGGGACCCCTTTATCTTAGGTTTTGGGGTTATTAACCCATTTTGCGTCTGCATCCTCCTGTGGCTATATCTCATTACAGAAAGGAGGAGACGACTGAGCAGAAGGAATATGTATGGTGAGCTTGATCCGGACAGAGACCCAGGCTTAGTTAGTATATTACGTTGTATTTGGATCGGTTAGAAGCAGGTATACGGTGTACATCGAGCCCGGAACAAAGAGCGGCGGGGATTCAGCAGCCCACCTACGGCTCGTGTCCTTCGCCGGGCATGCACACCCTTTTCCCCACCGCCGACCATTTCATTATGCCAACCGCAGGAAATGCCAGAAGAACAACAAAAAAATACGAGGGAAAGGCAAGTTGAATGTTGGCATATGGTTCCATTGATATCGGCGTATGAAGATTCCGGGCAGATGGTAGATGGGAATGGTTGGGCCGGGACTTCCATAAGGTGTGCGACAAGTGCGCCAAGTAGACGGGTGTCTGTTTTCGTCTCGATTGGTGACAGCGACTGCGGTGGCCATTGTAGCACAATCTGGTGACGGATTTTGTGTGTTGAGAAGGCGGCATATGTCCGTCTTGACAGGCGTGGTGATGGGATTCTGTAGCAGTGGACTTCCCGGTTGTGTGGTAGAGGTCGACAGCTTCAAGATATGCGTATCGAGAGACTGACAATCCTCGATTTCGCTTTTTACCAGTGCCCAGTGCGGTGCGTCACGGGCAGTGTCGTGATTGAAGAGTAGGTGGGTGAATCCTGGTAGGCCCAAATATGACGGAGTCAACGCAGACAAGGAGTGAGAAACGATGCAAGCAGGAAAGGGGAAGCGGAAGTCATAGGCCCGACCAGGGCGAAGAGGGAAGAGAGGAGGTTTGGGTTGAGTGGTGGGTGGTCTTATAGAAATCTCTAAAGCAGCCAATTTGCAACGATCAACTGTACTCTCCAAAGTGTGTAACTCCAAAAAGCCCAACTTCCTGGCATGAATGGATCCTCACTTGGTGATCAAATCGTCCTGCACTAGTTGAAACCTGGAAAAAACCTCTACGCATTGGCTACAGCTTTCAACAAGAATGACTAATGCCCACATAATCATTAGTGTCCAATAATGTGCAGGAATTCGAAATTGGGAGGGTTGGTTACGGGTTTATTCATCGAGCGTTCGTTCCAGGGTCCAGTCGACAACACTTGGCTCTTGGCAGGTGGTAGGAGTTGCACTGCTGCCAACCTTCGAGTAGACATAAAACAGGATAGGTTCGAAAGATTATCTGCAAAGAAGATGGATTCACTGTAACGAAGGAGTTTCTCGTTGACATCACAATGGCATATCTACGTAATTCTAAAGAGAAAGACTGAAGGATATATATGCTGCCCTTGAACTAAAACAGTGTACTGATTCTGTCACGTACTTTGCACGGAGACGTCGGAGAAGACTCGATGAAAAGAGCGGAGAGAGCAGCATGCCACCAGATGATGTAAGCAGAGAGGTCAAATATTCCGCCAAGAATGCGGTAGAGCAATTCTTGGATGTGGCACCGTGGCTTGGAGGAGGCTCTATTAGCTGGGTTTTGAATGTAGAGGACATCTACGCGCTATGGGCAAAATGCTGGTTATTATGGTAGAATGTCAATGGAATCTCTCGGCATCTAAATCAAGACATATACTAGTCTGTTTACTCACAGCGGATTTCATGGCAGACCTAGATTGTTTTTGTATATGAGGTAAGCCTAGCCAAGCTCACCTATGAAAATATCGAGTTTTTGTTTTTCGAGAGGCCAATCTGTATTGAACGTGATGAATTCCGCCTGCGCATCGTAGAAGTTTCTGCGAGATTACAAGATGTGATTGTACTATAGCGGCACTATTCGACAGGAACAAAATACCGTATGGGTTAAGGGGCTCATGCAAATAGCAGTATTGGTTAAGGGATATTGTCAGCACGAAAGGAGCATGGTCTAATTGCGTCGCAATTATTCTACATCAAAGCTTCATCAAATATCAACATCATCCTAGCAGAATGTACTTATTCGCATCACTCGGTATTCCTGAACGGGATCAATTCCACCACCGAGCAGCGCGCCACCTGAGTGGGCTTTACTTGGGCTTGGCACCATTTGCCTCGAGGCGCAACTCATCCCAGATTTCATCCTTGTGCGCCGCAAGCTCTACCGAAGCAGCTAACATTGTTTCGACGGCGGTCGCGTCCAGCAGCATCGTGTCGCGGCAGAACCGCTGCGGCCGTTCTTCCTCGGCGGCCCAAGTCCACGCCGGCAGCGCGCCGACGCCCTGCTCCCAAGCTCGTGCCGCCTCCTCGTCGCCTACGGCGCGGGCGGCAGCCGCGGGTTCAAGCACATCGAGCTTCCCGCTGGCATCGCGCGTCACCAACCCGTAGCGCAAGCGTCCCAGGTCCGGCTCCCGCAAGAACATCAGCGTGTGCTCACCGTGCAAGACGGGTTCGGGGCCACGGGTCCTCAGCGGCTTGGAAGACATCTTGGGCCCTTGCGTATCCCACATGACGAGCTCGAAGGCCCGCGCAGGAAGTGGGGAGGACACGACATACTCGGACTGTGAATAGGGAAGGGGGATGGCAAAGTTAGTGTCCATAGCATAATATAGAAGTAGTAGCGAGTTGAAGGAGAGATGCAGATCAAGCGAGATTGACTTCGTCATAGGGTGTCTTAAAGAAAAGAGACAATGAAAAACAATGAAAAAAAGAGAAACAGCGCACGTACGGCTGCGTGTCCCATAGTCATCATCAAAGGAAAAGCTAACGGCCAGCGGTCGAAGATTACGTCATGCCCTCTTTGAATAATATCTTTATTTGCCATGAATTTTTCAATGCGTGCCAGAGACGTATAAAACTCGACGAGCGGTCGCCAAGTATCGTTTTGCGGCAAAGCCACCAGCTCAGCAAAGATGGTGTTGGGGCTCCGTATGGGGGAACCGATTGGGTGGTTCCACGGGTGAAGCATCCTGGCGAGCCTCTTGACGTCCAGGTCCTCGAGGCTGAGCGTGCCAGTGGTTCCTTGCAAGGGGCCGGCCATGTCGGTTGGCGGCTCGAAGTCGTCCACGTCAAGGGTCGCAAGGGTCATCCACACAACCTGGCGGAGGCGCGTCTGTGTCGGCATCGTTGGCGACGCGGGTTGAGCGACGAGGGCCGGGGCTTCCCAGAGACACTGCCTAACCCACCTCTCCAATGGCGCCAGGAAGCCGGCGCGGCTCGTCACCTTGGCGATGCGGCCTTCCGCCACGTCCGCGACGGCCTCAAGGGGCAGGCCCGGGTTGTCCCACATTACTAGTTCGTGAACATCGGTCACGTCCAGAATACGGGCTACGTCATCCGGTGTGACATGGACGTTGAACGAGAGGTCTAGCAGCTCCATGGACTTCGTCTCGCCTCCCGGCCTCTTTCCGTTCCTGGTAACAACGGTGGCAATTAGCTCGACAACCTGGTCGCCGGACAGGGCCCTAAATTGGCTCAACTCGACGCATCCGACATAGCCTTGTTTGTATGTCCATGCGGCTACGAGCAGCGGCACGGCGCCTGGCTGGCCGGGCGTGAACTGCTCTGGATGCTCTCTTACGTAGCGTTTCAGAAGACGAGGGAAGTGCCTTGTCCGCATCTTGGAGGCCAAGGTTGCTTTGGGGCAGGACCCGAGCAGCTGCTTTATGGTGCTATAAACGCCATCGTCGATCGACACAGGCTCTCGCTTGCGTTTCCTCGACGCGTGTGTTTTAGCTTCTGCCTTGGCCTTCGCTTCCGTCCTAGCCTTTTTACCCCTTTTGGTGTCCCGCAGAAACGAAGGCCACACCTCTTGGAGAGCCTCCTTAGACATGACGGGGGCAATCTCGCCACCAAAGACCCGTACTTCATTCCGCTCAGGTTCGTTGCCATGCAGGCCGTAACACTTCAGCCACTGGTGCCCGGAAATCGGCTGAAGCGGAAGGTATAGCTCCTCGTCCCCCAAGTCGGTTGCATTCTTAGCCGGCAGCACAAAGGCGTAGGAGAGATCACTCAGGTCGATGACGGTGCATCCAGGCTCCCACATGAACCGTCCGCCCAAGTCAGGAGCCGCGTTCCACGGCCGGTAGCCAACTGAGTGTAGGTAGGCGGAGTTCCAGTCGGATGAGATGGCGCCGAGAAGAAGACATGTAAATATGAAGGGAAATTTGGGAATATTGACCGCACAGCGCTCCCCTCCGGTATCCAGTGTCCATTCGGTGTCGGGTACTCTCTCTGCCCAGGCTAGCTCAAGGTCGATGTATCTTTTGTTATGTTTCAGGTACGTTAATATTCTCCGCGTCACTGTCCGCCCGTATTGGGACCATCAGTAAATCTTGCTATGTCAGGTTGTCTCCAATTCTGGAGGCCAAAAAGGGGGGGCGGGCAAAGCCCAGGAAGGCTTGGAATTGCGTTCGTACCAACCACCATGTCCCAGCCTGGATCAGCAGAGCGTAGATGCAGGGCGGCTAGAGGGCGGCGCCTCCCTTTGACCATCCCAACGACGCGCAAGGGGTGAACGAGGCCCATTTTGCTGACAAAACAGACAGCGGTAGGAAAGTATCGTTCGTGTAGAACGAACAAGAATTAGGGAAGCAAACACGAGATAGGGTAAATAGAGACAGCGAGACAGAAGAACAGATGAAAGTGTAGCGAGAAAAGAGAAAAGAAGCTATAAAAAAGTCAGTTTTACGGAACATGAGAGCTAAGTTAGCGTAAGCATAGCACGTGACGGATTCTGCATATAGGTTGTCACAAAAAATGGCGTAGCCAGAGGCCACTTTTCACGTTCAGTTATGAACCTTATATAGGCTCATTATTTTTGTTAGCATAATAAATCAAAGCCGAGTGCCAGAATGAAAGGATCAGCGAAAACCTTGCATCAATTTGAACTCATTCATTCTTGTGAATTACTTTGTGCACTCCTAATTTACGTGCAGAATCTGGCATCCAGCTGGCTCGTACCGTCAGCAGAGCACAGGATAATGCACATCGTGACGCGGGCACCAACGCTGCTTACGTGTAACCAACCCATAGAGTTTTCGGGACAAGTTGATGACGTGGTCTGTTCCCTGACTTCCAGCCACCATGTTTTAGCCAGCTCCTATTATAAAAGTATGCGACAGCTAACCTTGTTCGATTTGCGTTCTTGGTTCGCACCTCTCCCGGGCATTTCTGGTTCTAATTACGCGGCCTACGTAAACAACGGGAAACTAGAAAATAAAAAAGAGGAAACAAAAATCCATGACGGAACCAAATGCGGTGCCGCAAACAGAGTTAGGACTAGAGGAGTCTGGTGGGTCTGTTGTCTAGTTTTGTGCCTTAGCGTTCATCACGACCGTGAAAGCGCCCAGGTTTTCAAGTGCATGGTATTCACGACGAGCCAAACTGACTTGTTCAACGTAAACGACGGAATAGGGCTTGTCGCCCGTGCCCCAAGCCAGCTCTTAAGCCAAGTTGCTTAAAGTAAAATTTGCAATGTGCATGCTTTCCAGGCAACAGCTCCTGTAAATGCCATCCTCCTATCACGAGTATCATGATTGTCGCAGTGTACGTTGAATTGTAACAAGCTGATGTGATTTTGGCCGTCCTATCCGTTGTAGCGCTTTTTTTTTCTATATCTAGCTAGCTAGGAATCAACTACAGAGGGCCTAATGCCTTGTCAACTACGTAGAATGCAAGGATTTCGCAACTGATCAGATTTACCATATCTGTTGAATAACCAGGATGTCCTTGCTAAAGATATGATCGAGTTATGGAGGAACGAAGGAATATGGTACGTATTGTGTGGGCGTAAAAGAACTTCCAGGGTGTCGAGGGCAACCTTACACGGGTTTGAGCTTGACGGGGCTATTTGCATCCAATGAATTAGCTATAAGAAGGGTTCTAGCCCAGCTATCTAAGTAGATCAACCAGTTTTCCTCGTTATGCTTGAGTTGTGTCTTTTTTTGGAGCCCTGCTCCTGTGCCTATCATAATTTTATTACTGTACTACACTTGCCTGGTAACCTGTTATCGAGCAGTCAGTCCATTTGATAATATTGTACAGAAGGTCTTTACGAACTGATCCAGGTCTCTGACGAGGCCTCATACAGAGTTTAAGTTGCAGCATCGCGGTTCTCAAAGGGAACAGTAGTGCTGTAAGCCTATGAGGATCAGCATGAATCATGCTAATTTATGAGATGGTTTGAAAGCTCACAGAGGTATATAATGAACTAACGGTGAGTACGAGACTGAGAGTCTTCATCTTGTATAGTTGGCATGACATAGACTAGTAGTCGTGCTTCTGGCGTGAGAGAATAGTTGTTCAAAGATTTTGTTCTTGTTGTATGAGTTGACTCAAGAAATAAATTGCTTCTTACATCTTCTATCATAGGAGGAAACCCTTACAGCCTTTACAGAAAGCCAGGTTACTCTTCTAAAGGCACACGGTGAATTACTTTAGATTGAGAAAAGCGAGGAATTAAAGTATCCGACACCACGCTGGTTTGAATAATGCTAGCTACATGATCGAACCGAAAGCAACAAGCATCTTGCCGCTGCTTTGGAACCAGCCTTGCATGTGAGCTGCTGCAACTTCCTAAACTCTCCCTTCTTCATTAGGAAGTCTCCGGATTCCCAATCATGGCAATGGCGAAATTCATAAAGAACTGGCTCATATGCAATGTGACGGTATGTTGGCTACACCATGGAAGGTGTAAGGTCATTGGGACCCTCTAAAATCACGAAATATCGGCCGAAAGACCGAGATACTGGCTGTATTCAGCCGGTCGAAGAAGTTAGTAACCATCTACCCAGCTTAAAATCTGAAAAACAAAAGTTGATTAATATAATTGTCCCATAAATCCATACTACCAAGAATACGGTTCTAAATAAACTTGGAAACGCAACATAGATGCAAAAATCCTTGAAGATATTGCGCCATACAATATATTTAACTCTTGATTATAACACACTGACTTGTTACTAAACGATCTGTGAAATGGTTGGTGCTGTGAGCGGGTATTGCGGTATCCAGAGGCTTCCTTTTGTACGTCAGGATATAGCCTTCAGAGCTAAGATTCAAGCTTGAAAAAGATGGAGATTCTGCAGTCTGCACAGATGTAGTCCATCTGATTTAAATCCTCATACGGGTTGGGTTACACATGTTATTGGTAAGTAATATAAAAGATGCTGCAGAAAATTCATTCAACGGGTGATTCCGCAGAGAAATTCCGTCAGTGCCACAACATGGTAAAACTGCCATCTTTCTACGTAGCCTGTGACATTAATCTCCCTGTTATATTAGACTTCAAATAAAGCACCGGAATCTAAGAGCTTAACAATAAAAACTTTTTTCTTCCACGAAAAAAACATAATCTCTTATAGTATATAGTAGTCAACTTTAGCATAACAAAGTTCTGACCCCATGTAGTGTTATTTAGCATAGCCGCGCAACACTTCACGGATTGAAGGACGTCTGTGGTTTGTGTTAGATGCGGACCTGCGAAACAAGAACACAAGAAAAATGTGTCCCTATTAATAAGGAAGGCGTGACCTTTTTAATTAAAATGTGGCGAGGATGACAGCCATAAGATCTCTTTAATGGACTCAAAGCCACGTTTAAGTTCTTGACAGGAGTCCGTAGCCATTTAAGAGCAGAACATTTCAGGGCATTCCGTACCTATCCCGCTTGCTACTGGCACTCTAATAAAAGTACTAGCAACTAATAATTTTACAAAGAGCTATATTATTTGTCATAGAGCGCCAAAAGCAACGAACGATCTCTCTAAGTTATCCGCGATAGCAGCAGTTGCTTGCAGTCATGGTACGAGAGTATGGCCTCGCCTATGTTACTATCTCGCCAGACGCTGGGGCCGTAATCAGTTGCAGCGAGCATTTTGGCTTTAATAGCGGACATTCACTCCAGTTGCACCGCGCCTTTGAACCAAAGGAGCTGCCTCATCAGCCAGCGTTATTCAATTGAATGGTACAGACACTACTTTTTGAAGCTATCGTGGGAATTCTGTCCTGGTGACTGTCTTTCAGGCGACCCACATGGCGGTCCGCTAAATCAGGGGTTCTTCCACTAGTGCCATGACGGTGCCGAGGTGGAGACATATCAGTCATGCGGGGGACAGTTTAACTGAGCAATTTCGTCCACATTGTACAATTGACCCTTTCAATTCGAACGCCCACCACGGATGCAATTAAAGCTTGATATTAATAAAATTTATTAACTAAATAGATAGCTAAGCTATATAATAGTTAATATTTTATCGTGTTTTTGGTCGCTGAGGCGTTATCTCTTGCGGAGCTAATGCCATCTCTTTGGCTCAGGTAAATTGTCCCCCGCTTGTCGGTTAAGCACAGAGTGGTTGTGTGGGTCGCTTTAATAGGAAACCAGGCACCCAGGGTCACAACCCGTTTGCTAGTTCCCGCCTTCAGTAGCCCATTATTAGACAGTAATGGCGACGTGCCAACGAGGCACAGTAGTCACGATACTGTGCGCATGGTGCCGGTTAATGGCAAATTCCAGCAATGCAGCCGGTGCTGCGTTGGAGTGGGCGCCTATCTCGGTCTGCCAGGATGATATGCGCACAGACATGTGCTGTACTCACCGGCAAACTGAAGCGACTTGCATTGACCAAGAAACCGGCCTCTTTGTTGCTCGTGTGCGGTGGGGTGAGTCAGGGTTGGCACTACGGAGTACGGAGTACATGCAGGGTGACTTCTACAGGTTTAGTCTGCCCATCCGCTATGTTGCTGTTGCGATGAAATGAATGATGATCAGTAATGATGATGATGAACTACCTAAAAATCTAGCTCCTACGAAATGAAGAAAACAAAAGGCTTTGTGGGCCTGTGAGGCTGCCCTAAAGAGTGTGAATCACTTCAACACATCTTTGAGGTGAATCACTCAACAGTTGCACTGGCATAAGTGACGCGGACAGACCTAACCTAATGCAGGAGTGACGCCAACGAAAAAGACGGTGCAATGCGGGGCCAGGTATCAAGCGACTACTTGCACTAGGTCACATGGTAGCTCTTGAGCCATCGAAACAAAGCGCCCAAGTCTTTCTTTTCCTTATTTTTCGCGCATAGCCGTTGGAAAAAATTCTTTCACCCTTGCGATTGCTCTACTGGCTGCTTACTGATACCTTGGCAGAGCCAAATTCTCATGATTATTTGGGTTGCCACGGGCTTCCTCGTCATCGACCTCATCTTGCAATCTCTAGCATCGCAACACCTCTTTCCCTCTTCACCATGGGCTCTGCGACGAGCATCGACGTTTTGACGGCCGATATCAAGGACCTGCAGAGTCTCCTTGGCCAGGGCCGTGTCACGAGCCGCAGCTTGGTTGAGTCTTACCTCGCTCAGATTCACAAACATGATGGATACTTGCACGCAATGATTCAGGTCTCGCCGATGCACCTCTTGTACGAGAGAGCTGACCAAATGGACCGAGAGCGACGGGCTGGCAGTAATCGAGGCCCTCTCCACGGCATCCCCATCATTATCAAGGACTCGATAGCCACTCACCCAAGCCTTGGACTAGGCACAACGGCCGGAAGCTTCTCCCTTCAGGGATCCAAGCAACACAAGAGTGCCACAGTGGTGGAAAAGCTTATTGCTGCCGGCGTCATCATCCTAGGCAAGTCCAATTTGAGTGTGAGTTATCTTAGTGTCCCCTCACAACATCTGTTAAGTCTCTCTCGCTGACAGTGGTCAAGGAATTCTCCAATTCGCGGTCAGCACCCTCGTACCCTTACGACCAGCTTGCAAGCTAATTCATGTCATTCATATAGAGGCTCTATGATGCCCAGCGGATGGTCCGCTATCGGTGGTCAAACGCAGTCCGCGTATGTGCGTGGTGGACTTGACCCCAACGACTCAAAGGATGGCCACAGTGTAAGCGAACCCTCCCACCCCACAGTTATCGCAAGCGTCACCACTTATGTCCCGTCACTCTAGAATCCATCGGGCTCATCCACAGGATCAGCCGTGGCCGTCTCTGCCGGCTACGCGCCAGTCTCCCTCGGTACTGAAACCGATGGGTCGCTCATCTGTCCCGCTGGAAGAGCGTCCCTGTACACCATTAAGCCAGGCATAGGCTATGTTCCGCAAGATGGTATGGTGCCCATCTCGAGTCACTTTGACTCTGCCGGTCCCATGGCAAAGAATGTCTATGACTTGGTCGTGGTGCTAGATGCCATACGCAATGATGAAGGATCTGAGTCGCTCGTGCATAATGTCGCCGGCTCTTGGGAGGATATTTCGGTGGGCACGCTCGACCCAGAGGTGTGGAAGTTTCCCGATACATTTGTGAAACCGGTAGCCGAAGCCACAGAGCAAGTAGTAAGTCTACACCAAAGTCCTCTTTGAGTAATATCCGCTGAAACCGCATTCAGCTTCGTGAAATCAACGGAGCATACGACATCATTAAAGGCAAAGCCAAGAGATTCGCGGCAAACGTTCCGCTGGCTACACCAGACACTTTCAAGCTCGATGGGGAAAATAGCGAAGCAGTCATCACACGTGCGTTTAGAAGTACTACAGCCTAGAGCAGCAGGGCATTGCTGACCAAAGCAGAGACTGACCTCAAGACCCAACTCAAATCGTATCTAAAAGGCTTAAACGAGAGTAAAGTTCACAGCCTCGAAGATATAATTGCTTTCAACAAACAACATGCTGACGAAGAGCTGCCTACCCGTGAGTAATCATCCTGCAACATAGGCACACACCACCCACTGATAGCATCACAGACCATCCCAGACAAGACCTTTTCATAGAGGCTCAGGGGATGCACGTCTCCGCGCAAGATTACAAGAAGCATCTGCAGCACCTCAAAAAGGCTGCAGGAGAAGACGGGGTAAGCCACATTCTGCAAAAGTATGGAGTCGATGTAATTATTGGTCCAGCCGACAGTTTCTTGACCAGCATGGCAACTGGTTCCGGTGAGTGCATTATAAAAACAGTTCGTCATGGCAGAAGGCTTACTCTATTACAGGATATCCCATAGCTGGGATGCCACTATCGTACCTTGACTTTAACGGTAGAGCCTTTGGTCTCGCTGCAATTGCAGGCCAGAACCAAGAGGCTCTGCTTGTCAAGGTGCTCAGTGCCTGGGAGGCGACGTTTCCACCCCGCAAGCCACCACCCATGCTGGTTAACTGAAGTGCCACAAAATCCACAGCCAGTCTCAACAGAATTTTGTTGGATTACACATGTGTGTGTGGGTGGATATGTGGATACACGGGCTGTGAGAGAAAGTTTACGTGACCTCTTGGCCTAAGGCAGGAATTCAGGACGGAAGTGTCTCAGATTATAGGGGTATTTATAGGGGGATTTGGACGGGGCCGTCAGACGAGGGATTCTGCATCCATCATCATAGTAACACAGCTCGTCCCATGAATGCAAACAAATTTGAACCTCTCTCTTCAATTCCAACAAATTTCAGACATATCAAATAGTCCCATCTCTCTTTTTCATTGTCCGAGCGAGAAGATTCGCCTATCTCAATCAGGTCAAGGTAGATCCTTTCAGCTTCAGCATCCAAGACACGTCCAATGACCATCTGTCCATTGGCAATGTATGCTTGGGAGAGTTTCTTGACGACTCTTGCGTATTCTCCTTTGTCAGTCTTTTCTCGTTCGCCTACCTGAGCAATATTCGTGCTTGATCCAGCAGATCGCTAGCAAAGATTAGCGTGTTACAGAGTCACATCGCAGATTGTTACGGATAACTAGGATAGATAAATATTATATTGCTTCCTTAAGATTGTTATGTCTCATTCGAATATCTGCCATGTAGAAAAGAGCGGCCGCAACCCACGGTGTAGAAGAGCCAGCTGTTCTAGCAATCTGGTGGGCTTTTTGAGGCATTCTGCCATGCGTTCTCATATTGGCCTTGGCGGATGTCAAAGTCTGTATATTCTGTAAGAGCCGTAGCAAATTAAATCAGCACCAACTGCTGCAAAGAAGCACCAAATATGTTGGGTGCTGAACGTCTTGCTTACATGGTCAAGTATCGTGACTTGTCTCCAAACTCTTGAACGCTGTACCGCGTAGCGAGATCAACGTGCTCGCGGGCATCTTCGAGCCTGCCAAGAGCCCGTAATGCGAAAGCTGTATTGAAGTGCCGCAAGTGGAGAACCTTAGAATGGTGTTCTGCCGGGTTATGCAAGTCAATCTCAAGGCTTCTTTTGAGCATAGCTGTGACCTCTTCGAGGCTTTGCCCACACCCAACCATGGACAAGGCCGAGTTGCTCAGGGGCATGGCAACCTCGGAGTGCATTGGATCAAGATGCTGCTGCCTCACTCGCAGAACCACGTCATTATATTTGAAGGCTCTCTTGCCTTGGCCCCGTTCACAAAAGACGTGGCCCATCATGACGCAAAGATTGGTGTGCGGGATGGATTCTTCGTCTTTGCAGTGGTGGAAGCCGTGTTGGAGGAGCTGGATGCAGGCATTGTATCTGCCAACTTCGGTGAGGTAGCTATCCCTTTCTGTCAGTAAATGAAACAAAGTCAGACCTGATAATGAGCATCAAATCAATTTTACCGTGCCGCGTCAGAAATCAAGTAAGAAAAGTCCTCGTTATAAGCAATCTCGACTTGCGAAGAGAGCTTGTGATATCGCTCTGCAAGCCCCTCGATGTTATCAATCAACCTCTCGCATAGGGGCCATCCATTGATTGAACATGGTGAAGCCCTTGTGCTGTTTGGGAAAGAGCTCTCGCAGGACAGAAACATCATCACGCCACCTATCGAGCTGTTCGTTTACACTTATGTAGTTGAGATAGATACTCCCCTTGGGATGAGTCTGTGGATAGAGTATAACGTGGCATCTGTGTTTACACTGTGCAAAGCAAGACCACGCAGCTTGATAATGATTTCAAGGCGTCTACAGATGATTTTTTTTTAGTAAACTTGGTAAAGCGGGTTGGTGAGAAGGAACAAGTAAGAAGAACAGAAAGGCACAAACTCCGTTTTATGGAGGTTAAAGACTGTGGGTTCCGTGACCATAATGGATAGTATCTGCGAGATGCCACACATGGCCATGACACCAAAAACCTGTGTCACATCTGCATCCAACCTACTTTGTCAGGAAGAAAAGAACACACCAAACACCCAGTGAGCCTGGTTATATTGTTCAGTATCAATTGATCAAATGGTTCGTGTCTTTAGGTTGTCTTTATCGCGTGGTGCAAATTAACCGTGTGAGTGCGGACAGGTTCGTAGTCTAAGGCCATAAATCGAACCTACAAGGTGTTAGGTTGCTTCTTAATTGAACCTGTAGTCTTGTTTAATTGTATTTGATCAAAGGGCTCATGAGCTTAAATAGTCAGTATCAAGTAATAACAAGCTTTTCAAAGGCAAAGTCAAAATCTCAAAGTGTTATTTGCTTCACAAAGAAGGCATGATTTCTTTTCGTTCTGAAGGAAGCTACGTTAACTATAAATTTATTGTTTTTAAGGCTAACTAAAATCATCCTTGTGAAAGAAAATCTTTTCCCCGCGCAGCTACCCTGAGGGTGTTCAAATTCCTGCACAAACTACTAAAGGGAATTGCCCACATGGACTCGAGATCATTAGGCTTGTCGTAGTAGAGATTGTGCACTCGCCTCCGTGGCCTGCGGCGAAGACTACGGGGATCCTGCTTGAACCTTGTCAAGAAGTCTCCGAGATTCATCTTTATGGCAATAATGCTTCTAGCCATGACGTTAAGGGAGATGGTGTGTCCGCCAAGCAAAGCAGAAAACTCGGCCGACAGGTCTTTGTTCGATTGCAGCGTAGTAGATAACCCTGCTTGGACAAGTAGCAGTTCGCCGCCTTGCTCGGTCGAAAAGGGCTCAACTTGGAGGACGAGGGTGGCGGGTGATGACGTTGCCGTCATCTCGCTACCGCATGTCTTGATAACGGCCCCTGGGCCATCATATGGCCAGAGGCGACGGATGATTCGCGGATCCTCGACATTGTCGAGTACAAGAAGCCAAGGTGTATCTTAACACATTTCAGTAAAGGTATTAGTTAACATATGAGTTAACGTTTCCACCAAGATTTGACCCTTAAAATGGGAAAGATACTAATAATAAAATAATAAAACAATGATGCTCATATTAAACTTACTCGTCTCTTGTAGCCACTGCAAGACTAGCAACCGATTCGTTTCGAGCCTGTTGCTTCCGCCCTCCGGCATGGCCTCCCATTTCCTATCTGCTTTAGCTATATTAAAGAAAAGGGGGTGATTAACAGGACCCGCTCTATCTCTATCTAAAACACTGCCTCTATAATCCACAGCTCTATGAAGATTTTGGTCTATTAAACCTTTTAATATAACTATGTTTCTGTTGCTCGCTCTACTAACGCAATAATCACGAACAATCTTGTGGTAC
Source organism: Conoideocrella luteorostrata (assembly GCA_032433595.1). Taxonomy (NCBI): domain Eukaryota; kingdom Fungi; phylum Ascomycota; class Sordariomycetes; order Hypocreales; family Clavicipitaceae; genus Conoideocrella; species Conoideocrella luteorostrata. The sequence goes on from JASWJB010000170.1 coordinate 57,093, forward strand.
TTATTACTATTGCTAGTTTGTGGGCGAAATAGATCCTCTAGAGTGACAGGGTTAAATGCACGTGAGTTGTGGGTTTAACCAATTTGACCAGAAGAAATATTATAGCTATAAGTAGCACGATTAGGACCTTGCAAGAACAAGGCGTTAACTAGTTGCGAATTTGTAAAGTTTTGCCCTAAAGTTTTATTAAGTGTATTAAGTGCGTAATATCCCTATTCAATATATTTATTTAAAGTAGTTAGCGACTTAAAAACTAACGAATAACCTGTTAGACTATTTGATCTCAGCAAGAGAAAGGTTACTATAAATTACAGAAGGTCTCTGCGTGAGCTTTTCACGAAGTGTACGGAGCGTTGTGTTATGACCCTGGCTAGCGGGCTGCAGGAAAGCCGACCACGGGCGACACCCCGCTAATACAAGTGACCCACGGAACGGGTAAAAGGACGTTCCGTAATGGCGGGAAGGGTTCACGACAGGTTCACCGTGAACCATCGGTGAACCACTTGAGGTCTCGATGCAGGTTCACTCTGGATGACAGTGAACCACCTACTATATATACGCCACCAAATTACACTCTTTAGATATCTTAGATAGTCAGTCTTCAACACGATCATTTACTTGAATACCTTCTTCACCTAAATTATCATCAGGATTACGACCTACGGTCTATCATCCTACGTGACACCACTCATTGCTCAGATACGACGTCCTGTACGTTCTATCAACATAAATTACGACTAGGTTCATCCATTGGGAACCAACCACAGCCGTCACATGTGCCTTATATAACCCGAGCTTCTAGGTTGAGTTTATTACGCCCTAACTAAAATAAATTATGCGAGAAGCTATTGCTGGGATTAAAATTAAGGCCCTAGATAATACTAAAATGTTCTTTCTACACTATAAAAAATTACGCAACCGTGAGCATATAGCTAGTATGTTTGCTAATCTAAGGGTAGAGTTTAATGTACTATATTCAATCTAGGACAAAGGGCAAGAGGAGATAGCTAAACGTGTTCTATGACCCACCAGCAGACGTACTTAAGTTTGGTATAGCCCGGTTGGGTCAGGAGACAAGCTGTTAAGAAACGCACAAAGGTGGGATACGCTGCGGAACAGGTATGGCATTATTAGTCTAGGCATGGAAGCTGCGACGATCGTAAACCAAATTCCGGTTAGCGTCGTTGGAGAGGTATGCGATTACCGTGACCAACACAAGAACAAAGTCTGATAGCCGTATGCGGCAGCAATGGCAGCTTCATATGCGAGGACATTCAGATACGCTTCCGCGAGCCGGCCGGCTAGGTGGGGGTGGGGGTGGGGGTAGCATCCTAACTAGATCACAGATTGAACCAAGAGTGGGGGGGACGGATTTTGATGGTTGGCTGTGTGTTTAATTGACCAGATGATATGAGCTTGAGCATGCGGGCATGGCTGTGGGAAATTAAGCGGTTTCGAAATTTGCTTGTTGATCGACAACTAAGAAGAAGATACTACGGGTATCTCCGACCAAAAATCATGGATGAATGAACCAAGAAGAGACGAAGAGAGCTCACGGGAGGTTTGTTCTTGAGCTCGAGGCTGCCAAGGTGAGTTCGTTGGTCCCTGCCTGACAGGCCGTGGTGCAGGCCAGATAGCAGGCCAGATAGCAGGTCGAGCCACTTTCTTGCTCAGCTCTTAAGCACTCTTTATTAAAACACAAATTCCGTATTGTCCCGCGAAAAGTCGTACAGTGATGGTTATGGGGATCGAGTCATTTGCCACTCCGATCACAGAGTTATACACTTCCACTTCTGCTCACATCACGGGAAGCTATTCTCAACCAAGTATTTTCGCGTCGCAATGAACTTCCGATACATGGAAACACCATTTCTCAGTTGGAAGGGCTAAAAGAGAGCAGAATTAGTACGTCGGTCGCAAGACACATTCACCAGATCGGCTGCCGACATCGGTGTCCCGCATCCCACTCTTCTCACGACTTGGCATGCTAAACTCGTAACGCAATAGCTATAGTTGTAACTTATTATCACCCCACTTTCCTCCAAGCTGAATGGCATAGGTGGTCATATGACGTGGATAAGTTTCGCATGTTTTGCGTAACAAGTAGAATCCCCTCCCAAACCGATTACAAATCCTCACAATGAAATTTTTACTTAAATTTACCTCAAACACAGCAACTATTGACAAGAATAAGAGATCCTCTTCGTGTCCTATCACTACAGTTCAGTATCGATTCAATTCATAATCAAGTTGTATCTTATCAGCCACTATGCTGCATTTCCTAGGGCTTAGCAAGTCCAATGCACAGACATTTAACAAATGCACGCCGGCTCGTGGTCTTCCCGCCTCGTGGTATCACTCCTCTAAGTTGTTTCAGCTCGAAAGACGTGCAATATTTTCAAAGAAATGGATCCTTTTGACTCATTCGCTTAGATTCTTAGAAGCGGGGGACTTTATATCTTTCACATATGCCGACTTCCCTTTCTTTCTAGTCCGAGGCAGGGATGGCAGAGTCCGCTGCTTCCATAATGCATGCCGCCATCGGGCGTATCCCATTGTCCAGAAATCTTCAGGAAATGAACATATTCTGAGCTGCAAGTACCACGGTTGGTCATATGGCTTCACGGGCGACCTTGCCAAAGCGCCCAGATTTGACACAGTGGAAGATTTTGACAAGAGTCAGCATAGTCTCTACCCCATCCATGTTCACGTGGACCGGCTTGGTTTCATTTGGGTAAACCTACAGGCAGAACGCGTTGATAACAAGTGGGAGGACGACTTTGGTGGAGTGGACCAGAATGAGAGGCTGACCCAGTTTCAATTCACTAAAGACTATTCGTATAGTCATGTTTGGGAATTAAGTATTGATGCCAACTGGAAGACAGTCATGGAAAATTACAATGAGTGTTATCATTGTCCGACATCTCACCCCTTGATCGCTGGCGTCTCGGACATATCCAAGTATCGTGTTGATGTAAACAAGTGCTGCTTGGAGCATACGATCATCAACAAAAAGACATCGGATAAAGAAGATGAGTTCCGTCGCTCAATCACTTTCTTCTACCCTTCGACTTCGGTCACAGCCACGTGAGTATTCAATATTTTGAAATTGTATCCACGCTCAAGCACTTATAGTGGTTGTAGTCAGAACTTTTTTTACATCCAACGGATGATCCCACTCAGTGCAACTCAGACCAAAATAGAAAGTGAAATCTACCGACACCATAATGCCTCAGATGAAGAGTTTGAAGCTATAAACGCTTTCTATAGGCAAGTTCTATATGAAGACAAAGAGCTTTGCAATGGGTCACAAACAAATCTGAACGCTGGTGTTTTCGTGAATGGAGAAATGCATCCCGAAAAGGAGAGTGTTCGTTGAGCCTTTAATCTTTCAACTCAACTGCAAATACGGAGCTGACTCAATTCTAGGGACCAATTCACTTCCAAAATACTGTGAGAAAAGAGGTCATGCTACATCGTCAACAAGAACTAGCTCAAGATGACGTTGAGATTTGGCCAGCAACTCCACGTTTTAAAGGTGATATGGACACTACCAAGTTGAATGAGGAAGAGCGCTTTTGCTCCGAACTCGAGGCTACGACGTGTAAGATTAGCTCACATCTGGCGTGGTGAAGATTTCACCGTTTAATAGAATCCTTGGAATTGGTGTACCGAAACGGACAAGTTTGTTTATATCAACGTGGACCAATGATGAGAGAGAATTTTGTCCACGATATTGGCTCAACCGTGACAATAATTGCCTCCTTCAGTTGAAACGGCAACAACTACGGCTGTCTTGATAGTGTTAGGCAATTAAAGAAGAAATAAGCAACATATTTGTAGATAAACAAGTAATTTATGCTATGTGTTATTGTAGGAAGCACAGGGCTTCTGATTTTGACGTCAAAAGGGTTCTTGCACGAAGCAATCGGAGAAGACAACGTATTCATGGTTATCTAGGAAAGAAGAGAAGAAAGAAGGTCCCTGAGCGTACCGCATATAAAAGAGACGCGCTAGGGCGACCATGTGACCGGGCACATATGCGCCTGCACGCTGCGCTTGACGAGGGATTCTAATAGTTATATGCTATCAAGCTGATTTGTGCTGTTTCTGTTGGAATCTCGCCAAGCACAATAGGAAGCACTGAGCTCGTCACGTGGTCACATTTCAGCTACGATATTTATACGGCGATATCTAGCTCCCCACCTTGACTTGTTTTCTTCTTTCTTAGATAACAGAGACTTATGAATATATTCAATTTGAAGCCAACGATCTAGATCGCTGCACACTACCCTGTGCAACCCACAGTTTCGTCTTGCCCTTAACTCTGAAACCTCTTTGACTTTTTATAGTTCACATTGATTTTGTTCTATCTATATTTAAACCTAGGCTTTATACCCGTTGAAGATATTATAATTATAATTCTGTGCCAAGTAACTTTAGAGGGCTTGAAAATTTGGTTATTGCAAATTAGCTGCCGGCTTAAACCTGCCCGGAATTTATAAACTAGGGTATTATCTGTGACATGGAAGACGGAAATAGTTGTACGTGAAGTCATATTCAGAAAATCTTTGCCTATGAATCCTTGGGCCGATAACATGAAATTACCCATCGTCTCACCAGAGCCCCATGTGAAGAAAGAGGCTGAAATATAGACATTATCGCTGGAAAGAACTGTATATTGCTCTTGTCGCCCTTTAGTTCTGATGGTCATTGCAACCTCCTTTACTGTGCAATTTTTAGTCGCATTTAGTACATATCGGCCGAGATGTATCCAACTCCTACCACTTGAGTCTCTCTCATGGACCAGCCCCACGTAGCTGAGCTCCAATCCAGAATTAATTGACGTCAACTTGATCTAGTCAAACATTTGTTACTACAAATTCGGCGCGACCCTGTATTAATTTCATTCCACGAGTTCCTACAACGACAGTCCTTCATCTCACTTCAGTAGCAGGGGCGCTGAGGTGATGTGCAATGACATGATACAGTTGCTGCTACACTAAAGTTTACAACAAGGATAGCCACGCCAAGTGGCTTAATTCTTGGCCTCTAAATCTTGCCAATAGTTGTCTCGTGTAGTAAACACTAGATTTGGTCCGTCGTGGTCGGCCGCGATTATGTCGCGCAGCTGGAACTGCTCAGGTCCTCCCCATGGATAAGGGCTTCCCTCCTCGCCAGCACCCAGTTTGCCCGCCTCACCAGGTGCTACCTTGAAGTCAAAGTACCATAGAATCTTGGCAATAAATATACTCGTCTCAAGATACGCCATGGACTTACCGGCGCAGTTGCGGTCACCGAGCCCGAACCCGACATTGGCTTGCTTCATAATCTCTTTGACCTCATCGGCCTGCAAGGGATTAGGGCCCTCGCCTTTTTCGGGGGCCAGCCAGCGGTCGGGTCGATAGCAAAAGGGTTCAGGGAAGTACTCTGGGGTGTGATAGATACTCCAAAGATTAACAGCGACTTCGGTTTTAGGGGGAATGATGTTGCCGTCGACAACAAAGGGTTGGTTGACCTTTGGGTCTGCAGTTCGCCAGAGAGAGAGGAGAGATGGCGGGGACAGGCGGAGAGACTCATCAATAGCGGCACGTAGGTATTTGCAGCCGGCCAAGACTGGCCCGTTGCGGATCTCGTCACCCGAGTTGAACGACGTGCGGACCTCTTGCGCAACCTTGGCATACCAGTCGCTATGCCTCGAGAGGTGAAACAGCGTGCCAGCCATTGCGGTGCCGACTGTCGACCCCCCCGCCGTTATGAAAAAGATGGCCTCCTGCCATAGTTCGCTCTTGGCCAAGTTGTCACCCTCCAGGCTGAGCTGTCCTTTGGCAATGGAGTAGAAGTCGGCCTTGGCGTCAGCGGGCTGGGCCATACGCGCCAGCATAAACTTGCGCAAGGCCGCGATATATACCTTGAGCTTGCTCCGCGCGAGATAGCCAATGACGGGGAGAATCCAGCTGAACGTGGCCCAGGTGTAGCATAGGTTGGCGATGAAGATGGATCCGCCCAATGCATCGGGCAGGAAGCGGTGGTCCGTTTCCGTCAAGGTGTTGAGGGCATACCCAAACGCCAGGTGCCCTATAATGTCGACTGCAAGGCGTTTAATAGGTACAGTCACATCAATAACTTTTCGTTGACGGCTGGCATCGAGCATGAGACGCAAGAACACGTCAATTTGGATGATAAGGGTAGGCTCAAAGTTGCGTATCATGCGGTCAGACACAGCCTGGCCAATGATTTTGCGGCGACGAGTATGCTCGGCCTTGTCCTGGGTGTCGAACAGGCCTTCTTTTTCGAGCCAGCGGAAATTATGGTAGGCGCGAGATTTGGTGATATTAGGGTTGGAGTAGATGTCTGGCAACGTAGTTTAACAGCTGTCAACTCACACAATAAGGGTCGTGGCATGATATTCAGGACAGTTATTACCTCGGATAGAGCTGAGAGAGTTGAATACCAGGCGATTCGGGCCCTCTCTGTACACGGGTCCTGCTTGCGTTAGCGGTTTGAACTATGAGAGTGTCTGGCAGTGATCAAGTTAGGTTTAAGTACCATATTTCTTGAAGTTTTGGTAGACATGTATATGCGGCTTTTGGCCCATTGCATGGACGCCACCATAGCCATGCGTGATTTTGGCCCAGAAGGGCCCGGGATACTTTCGCAGCGGGTGAAGTGCCACGCGGTAAAAGACGACTACAAGAACCTACAAGCATGTTAATTTCTATTCGAAATTTCTATTCGAAAGGCGCGCCATTTCTGGTAGAACAAGGGGGCCGGAGGTTGAGAATTACCCATGGAACGACCAAGTACAGCAGCACGTACTTGGCCGGCAAGGTCACGATGTAGAATAGCGCCATCTCTATTATGTAGGTTACGGGCGGGCGCCGCAAGGGACAGGAATTTTCTGCTTGTAGTAAGAAAGTGAAGGACTATGAGAACAGAAAAACAAAATCCAGTCTACTGTCTACTGTAATTAATGAACCGTCTCTGGGTGGTGTAGTAAAGAGTGTTGTTAGTTCAGCAGAGAGGGGAAGAAGCTCTGCGAGTGGAAATATATTATCCCGTCTATCGGCCATCGGGGAATCGTAGACTGCGAACAGACCGCGTCATTGTACCCACTGAATTTAGGCAGCCACTCTAATAAGACAAGGTTATACAATACAAAACGCCCTTTAGTTCCAACCGATAAATCTTTCAACCCCGGCTGACCAACACAAACATTCGACGCACAGTGCGTGTGCCGTGCGTCCAGCCAGCCATCCCGCTTCCCTAGCTAGGCTAATCGAATTCAGTCCCCAGCGGTACTTTGCTGACTACGTTTTTTGTTCTTAAAACGAGCTACATTTTAGGAAAGTTACACTCGCTAAAACGTGCAGAGGGCAAGTGCAGCAAGCATGACGATGCTGCCGTGGATACTCATCCTTCCAAGCCACCCACCCCTGTGCCGCAGTGGATCACCCTTCTAATGGACTGCTGTACCGCTCAGCCGCTGTGCCGCTGTGGATAGATACTGCGCCTCACACCACCTTGTAAAACAAGCCCAGGACCAGTGCAATGTAATGTATATTATGTGATTTGCTGGTTGTAGTCCTCTGTTATCCACCCCGTACGGGACAGTTGTGTTACAAGTCTAGAATCATGCCATATATAACAAAGTCTTTTCCACTATTGTTGCTAATTTTAGCACTGTTTCAGTTATTGCGTTGCACAGCATTTCAACCACCTTTGACAACTCATTTGTCTGGCCAGGTGGCCATCAGATGGGGCAGTGAATAGCCTCTTTGGGTTGACACGTTTTGGTACATGTCGGCCCTCATAGTGACCGTCATTTGCAGTGCAAAGATTAGGCCGAAGCGCATGATTGATTGCGCAACGCGGAGAGAATAGAAATTGGGTAGAAAAAACAAGAGCTCATGAGGATAAATCTTATTTTGCTATTTAATTCATGTGTATGTAGGATACGAAGAGTACTCTGAACCAGTCACTTCTGACTAGATTAAACCGCTGAGATCAATAGACGAGTGGAACAGTATGAAAACTAGACTAAACTAGGTGCATGTAGACTTATTACACTGTATAACTTAGCTTAGGCGATAATTAAACAAAGCAAGTAATTCCCAGTCTCTTCTTGCTTAGAAAGCAAGTCTAATACCTCTTACTCTACCATACTATTCTTTATACTTTCTAAATGTATGTACCCCTTCTCTTCCGTATCTCCGCTACTACTTTCGCGTTTTCTGATTATGTTCTCACTTATCCCAGTGAATTTATGCGATTGTTTATTTCGTTAGCTGATTATTAGATAAGAATAGCAGGGCATCATATTTTATATTTGCGTAGCAGTAAGTGAAGCAACATAACGAACATTCAAAGTCATGTACATTGAAGCTAGTCAGGATACAAGTTTCTTATCATTTACGCTTGCATCTGCATTTGTGGTCAAGAAAAACACTTTTTTACCTGAGCAATTGAGCAGACTACTTAACATCATGATGAGCTTCGTATAAGTAGTCCAGTCTGTATATTCCAGTGCGCCCAGGCGCCTCAAGCACGATGCTTTGATCACATACTAGAATTTCACCATTCTTCGAGTCTTGTTCATGAGCGGGCAGAAAGTAACTAGCCCTTGGCGGTGATGTTCCAACCAACAAGCCTCGCTCGCAGCCAAACGATGAACACTAGTGAGATCAAGTAGTTCACGCCGCTGAATACGCAGGCAAAATCATAATTGCCTCCAGGAGTCTTGTCAACAATGGACCCGCCAATGGGGGGGCTAGTCAGACAGCCGATGCCTGCAATTGCAAAGATAGTTCCCATCCGATAGCCGACTTCTTTCATGGGCGAGATGCTCATGATAAGAACAGGTCCCATGCCGATACAAGCACCTGACCCAATGCCGAATAGAACAGAAAAAACAATAGACGCTGCAGGGCTATGCCCGGGCAGCCAGAGCCCCAGCACTATGACAGCACTGAAAATGATCATGAGGATCATGATGTTGAAGCGACCATATTTGTCGGCCAGAACATTCGGTACAGTGCGGCCGAAGAAGCTAGAGAAGATAATGTTAACATCAAGTTTACGGAACGCAAATACTGAGATCAAGAGGCTTTCGTGATATCTGCTTTTTTTCTTACCTTGCTCCGTTCAGGATGGGAATCAGATTGAACGCATTGGTTGGAGACATGCCATAGTGGATACCGGCCGAAACGATGTAATCAAATGGTACAAACATGGCCCCTAGCAAGCTTCAGTTAGCATCACGCAATCGTCTTTCAGCCGATTGTGCAACCACTCACAATACATGAAGAAGCTCGCAGCGCACATGAGCAGAAAATCGGCTTCCTTCAAAGGACGCAGGTGGTTAGAGATGTCGAAGGGTTTGCGGCGATGCTCAAGGTTTGAAGATATGGTAAGGATCGTGATGATGAGCAGGAAGAGAATGAGAAAGGCGCAAACACGGATCGCCCATGGAAAGCCGATTTGGGGTATCAGATGCACGACCATGAGAGGAAAGATGACGCCTCCAAGTGAGGACCCAGCGATGGTCAAGCCTCCCGCAATAGCTCTCTTCTTTTTAAAGTACGTCATGGGCTAGAAAGCAGGTCAGTCTATTAGCTACCTGTGATGTGACCCTTATCCATTTGCACTCATCACCAATGGTATACGTACAGCTGTCATGCAAGGGGTAAAGACCATCGATGCACCAATTCCAGAGCAGACCGATTGACTCAGCGCAAACTGGTAGTACTCCTTGGAAAGACTGGCCATCATGAGGCCGAATATGTGCAAGAATGTGCCGATGACGACCGGCAGCCGAGGCCCGTAGTTGTCAAACATCCAGCCCGACAGAGGTGACATGAAGAGCATGAAGAAAACTAGATCAAGTCAGCAACTCTCTTAGATCTGAAGAGACGACGAAGTTTCTGATTTGGACACTCACTTTCCATGGAAGTGATCCACGAGACTGTGGATTTGTTGTACTGCTTGAGCTGGTTGGTCTCATACTCTGCCTGGAACAAGGCAATGCAGTTGACCCAGCCAAAAAAGACAAACATGGCGCATGAAGCGCCGATGAGACTCAACCATGCTTTTCTGCTTCCCTCTGGAGCCTCCTCCTGGGTCCTGGGCTTGGTTTGAGGCGCAGTGATTGACAGGCTGCTTTTTCCAAGTCAGACGCAGACTCTGGATCCTTGTTAGAGCCCTGGACATTGTGTGCTTTCGAGTCCATCTTGAGTACCGGCGCAGACGGCTGCAGTGATTGATAAGATCATACAAGACTAAATTTAAGCACTGGAATTCTGAAAGCTAAGCTAATCAATCATCCAAGAAGAGTCTGGCGCCTTATATAAGTGTTCGGGGGAAGGCGTTGCATCCGCGGACCCCCACGGAGGGCTCCATGGATGCATCCGTGGAGCCCCGCGGCAGTGCCATGATGTTCCCGAGACGTGGTCGGTTTAGAGACTGTTATGGTACCGCGATGTGCTCTTCCAAAACTCCTTTCTTCGGTTCTGATTTCTATTGCTTCTCAGATAACATTTTTTACTAGTAAAAAACTTGGCAACTTGAAATTCTTCGTGTACCGAGTATGACCGACGACGCTCTCGAGTTCTACGGAAAAGCCCTGTGGGCAATGCTGGGCCTGGCACTTACACGCACGATGCAGCAGATCCAGGCAACCGGTCATCGCTGGACATACCGCGAGACAGAAAATGCGAAAAAACAATCGTTATTCTTGGCGGTTCCTATGCTGGCGTCTGGCTTGCTCGCCGGTTGAGTGAGACGCTCCCTACGGGCTAGCCACCAGGCCATTCTGGTCGAGCGCAACAGCCATTTCAACCATTCGTTTGTTTTCCCACAGTACGGCATCGTCCCCGGCAGAGAGCACAAGGCATTTATTCCCTACGACCGCGTCTCGACCCTCGGTCCTCCCGGGATCTTGCGGCTTGTTCGTGGGTCCGCCACCAGCATCACACCCACACATGTGCAGCTCGCTTCGGGCGAGACCATTAACTACGACTACCCGGCCATCGCAACGGGGTCATCGCAGCCGCCGTCTCCCAAGGCTACTTCGACGGACAAGAATGAGGCGTGTGTAGAGATGCAGCGTTCGCAGCGGCGCGTTCAAGACGCAAACCGTATTGCCGTCATTGGCGGTGGACCGGTCGGCGTGCAGATTGCGACCGACATCGCCGCCTACTTCCCTTAGAAAAACGTGACGCTGCTTCATTCGCGCTCACGGCTGTTGCCCAATTTTGGGCCGAAGCTGCGTGAGAATGTTGTGGCGGCGATGAAACGTCTGAATGTGAGCCTCGAGTTGGCGAGTGGCCGGATCTGGGTGACGACAGCACTCTTCTGTTTAAAGACGGTCGAAAATCGCAATACGACTTAGTGGTAAGTGAGAAATTCGGCTTCAAAGAACAATTGTCTTGAACTAACAAGCCGGCTCTCTTGTGTCGCAGATCCCATGCACGGGACAGCGTCCCAACTCGGCCATTCTCGCGAAGCACCTCCTCTCGGCAGTTTGTCCAACCAGTAAACAGATTCTCATACGGAACACGATGCAGACCCAGGATCTATCGAACCCGAATATAAACATCTTTGCTATAGGAGACATCGCAAAAACAAACGGACCGTATGGCGCGTGCGGCCCGCGAACAGGCGGATATTGCGACAGCAAACATGTTGTCCATGAGCAATCGGCAGAAACCGTTTGCTTTCTACAGCCCGCAAATCTACGAATGCGTCATCAAACTTACTCTAGGCAAGGTAACTTGTTTTCTCCCTAAACTCTAACCCATTTGACCCTCAGGAATTCGTGCGTGAAGTTGAGTCTAACTGCGTTTTCTTCTTCACCAGGGTGACTACATATACTATGGAAAGGATGAGACTGGCAAAGAAGTCTTCATCACCGGGACGGACAATTTGGATGGCCTGAGCATCAGCCACGCCTGCGAGAGTCTCAGCACCAAACTCGAACCGTCGCCGTCACAAGTTACCTCGACCGCGTGCGCACCATCGCAGCCTGCTCACGAACAAGCGAACCGAGTCATCCGAAGCTTGCGATCATAAGGGGCCATGAAGTCGGTGATACGATGATAGCCACAAAGTTGTCCCAGAAACCCTTTCGGCACTGCATAAACAGACCGTTCGCGAAGTCTTGGAAAGATGGTTTTTCACGTTGTTGTAAAAAATACATCTTGTTGTTTTGGAATTGGGGTTCATTTTACGCAAATAAATCTAGTCCCACGTTAGGCTCTGCTCGTGTTTTTTGCATGATGCCGTCTATTCTAGCCAGCGGCAAAGGGTTCCACAGGAACGTAGACATAAGCCTTCCCCTTCGCCTATCAATAGATTGTAACTCATGGCGCAGGCAGCAGTCATTTGCGGCGACTGCCGTGGATTGTGCTCCTGTATAACAGATCAGGTCAATAAACATAATCAGTCCACAGCACACATCTAATGCATGTTTGCTCCAATGTCGGAAAAGAAGGCATCCCAGTCGGTATCGTTGAAAGTAGCACCGAACGTGAAAACCTCGTCCCACAGTTCGTCAACCATCAGCTCGCCCGGCGCGTCTACCTCGGCTGCTTCATTGGATGGAGCGGCTGCATTGAAGCCTTGCTGATCTTGTCCCTCCAAACCCTGTTTTGGCCCTTGGCTTGCGCCAGATTCTACCGCGTCATGCACAGATAGAGGCGCATCGCTCCCGCCGATACCGATCGCAGCTGCGCTCTCTTGAGCTGCAATTCTCCTCCGTTTCTCGGTTGACGCAGACCGATCTGCTATCTCTGGGGCGGTAGAATCGTCCGACCCGTCTTCGCGAGTTTTCTTCCTCAGCGTTGAACGTAAAGTTTGCACCGCATTCCGGAATGATTGAACCATAAGCTGACCACTCGATACTTCATTGGATGCCTCCGCGTTCGATGGCACGAGCTTGGCATTCAATTCTTCTTCCAGCGCACGACATGCCTGTAAAACATCTTGCTTACGACGCGACGCATTGTGCGTGCTGGGATTGTAGCAAACGTCCATGGCTAGAATAATTGCAGCGGTCAAAAAATGTTGTAAAATAAAGGTAAAAGACCCCACACCTTGGTCGCCAATGACCCGATTTTGTAGCTTGATCACGATTTCCGCAGACCGGATGCATTGAAGACGTGAATGTTCATACTTGGATTGCCGAGAGCCTCGTATAAGAAACGGCCTATGGAGCCGAGCCAGGTGCGTATTTAGTATAAAGTTGATCAAAAAACGTTGCCATTCTAGATATGGTTTCTCATCAATCAGTGCCTGATGATACTCCGGATCTTCAATCGTCAATTGAAAATATGGCGGCAGCGACTTGATAAACTGCTGATATTTGAGATCAAGAGCAATGATATTGTCGTATACCTCGTCGCTGGTATCGCTGCCTGGTGATGTAAAAAATGATGGAGGCAGACTATCAATGACTTCACGAACTAGCGTGGCGGCTTGAATTCTGTAAAGGAAATAAGATATAGAAGTCGGGCTTGTGAGCGGCAAGTTATATGAAGCCTCACTCAAATATACAACACCTGTGGGTATGAGGACATCTTCGACATTACTTGGGTGAAATGTCTCCATTTGCCGTGGATGTAGCATATACGTCCCCTCATTGTGGCCGCCTACGAACGACAACAACCTTTGCAGAATTAAGTAGTGGCCAGGAAAATTTGGGAGAGTAAGACCTACCAGTCAGACGCCACCATGTGCCACCAAATTCGTCTCTTGATCTCTACATCCACGAGGTCGGCCCCATTCTTTTGACGTTCTTCACGGAGAGGCTGAGAATCCAAGCGATGTAACTTCATAGCCTTGGCCATATGAAGCCCTGACATCGTGAGAACCCCAAAATTACCACTTATGCCTTCAATCTGCGTGCATAAGTGAGCAAGGCTCATGATGGTCTGCAGCGCTTCTATGGACGGACGGGCGGGCGGCTTAGTCACTAATGATACGGCTTGTTGGGCCCAAACCTCTGCAAGAGCGACTTTCGAAACGCCTTGCAGATGATGAGACTCAAAGTGAAAACTCTTTCTCGATATGTATGCGCTCCCCGCAAAAATACACAAAAAGAAACCAAGTCGTGTGGCTGATGGCACACGATCTTCCCCTAGATCAGCATACAACTCCTCCAAGAGATTCCACGTGGTAGGACTGTGCAGTATCCGATAGGTTGCATCAACCGTTTCAATGTAGCACTTTAGCAGCTTTGACGCATCATCCTGAGTTGGAAAGCCACGAATGATCTGGGACAGCTCGGCTTGAGCGGGTGAAGCTGCCGAGCCTCCAACTGCTGAGGTCTTGCCTCATGTTAGCCATGGGACGCGATTAAACCTTGGGCCAGCCGGACATACCGCTGTCAAAAGACCTTCGAGCCACTGAGACGTCTTTTGCTGTTCCTCATCGTTGTTGGCCGGTGGCGACCTAGGACATCTTGATGGCCTCCTGGAGAAATCTAACGGTCTGTCCTGTCCTGTCTCAGGCTGTCTGGCAGCAAAGACTGCCCGCTCCAACCTCTCAACCCGTCGGACTAGATCAGCGTTATCATATCTATGAAAAAGTGTCAATCAAAAGAGAAGAATGAAAGGTCTTGATTGGCAAAAGACTCACGTCGCATTGAAGCGGTAGTCGTCAGGATTAGTCAAAAGGGTGCCATTCGCCACCAAGGCAGGGGCTTGTCTTTGATCTGCACGCGATTGTCAACCCCTTTGCTGCATTGACATTTCTGTGGCCTCCTCTTACCTGCTTCGTAAGTGCATTCACGATTGCGAGACTTGCAGTTGAAACAAGAGGGCCGACCGCGATCGCACTTCAATTTCCTCGAGCGACAGAGCTGGCAAGAGACTGGTTGCTGCGCGTATGCTCTGTCGCTGGTCTGCACTGACGGAAATAACCGTTTCATCGCGTCGCGCGCACTTGTGAATGACTTGGGAGCAGAGGCATCTACGAGCGTTGCTCAGTGCATCTTCACAGGCGCGGGTTGGGGCAGGTGGCAGGTATAGTGACGTGACTCAAGCGTTCCGCGGACTCCAGGCTTGCCGGTCCGGCTGATTAGGTCACTTGCAAAGCCCAAAACTCGTGTACGGGTCAATTCTCCATGTTTTGCGCCGAGATTTCTCATCGAGTGTTGTAATTTTATCAAGCAACACGGATCGTGATTGATCGTAGTTCGCATTAACTACCAGATGTCATATTCAAGCTTTTAGTGATATTACGGAGTAGTTAGTACTGCCGCATGTCCTGGGACACTACGGCTACCCGGTAGCAAGGCAGGGATATCATTTGGCCCAATCCATCATGGCGTGCCAGGCCAGTGCCGGAGCAATTAAGCTTTGTAAATAATCTTAAGCGCAAGCGCAGATCAGGTCTTTGATCCGGAGTATCACTGGATTGGAATCTCCTATGTAACCCTGATAGATGGATATGAGATCTGAGCTCACTTCCACAGTCTTTCCAGGCGGTCGCTCACGTGGCAAGGTGTTGACGAACCTTGCAATCTGTAGTCGTAGAGGGAGGGACTGCACTAGCACGACCTGAACCAAAGTCTAAGTGAAAAATTCTAGCTGCTGGCTGCCGAAGGAGACTATATTTCTTGATTCAATACCTCATCCGGCAGAAGCATGTCCCAATTATTGTGACAAGCGTCAGTGTGACGACAAACTCATTAGTCGTCGATTCTGGATGCGCCAGAAAATAAATAACAGTCGGTTAGAAAAGTTGGGACATATAAGATGCGGAAGACGGACCTCCACGGTCGCAAGTAGACGCGAACAAGATTTTTAACAATATAACGCGGAGGTATCTACTCTCGCAGAGTTGATTTCGGCACTACTACGTTGACCTTGTTTGAATTGACCAGCGCCTTGCATGAGACGTCGTTGGGGTGGTCTCTGTTCGATTCGGTTTTCCCAGGTTCAAAAATGTGGCAGTAAACGTCGCGGAACGGGGGGAGAATCATTAGTCTGTCGTGGTAGCCAATATAACAACGGTCAAGATGCTTGATGGACGCTATTTAAGAAATGGCTTTGACCAAAGAAGCGACTGTGGGCGAAAACACCTCGACTCTTACTTCTTTCGTGAGCCAAGTACGGCGTTGATTGCTCTCTCGCCGTCTGTCTTCTCCATTGAATAGATCATGCAGCCACTGCTCGATGGGGGGTGGTCGTTTGTCCTCGGTATAGTCAGGCTGCCCCGCCTCCGAATGCCAGCCTCATTTCTGGTAGCGGCGCAGCAACAAATGTTCTCTTGAGGTTGCACAAATGCAATACGGGATCAAACGAATCAATTTATCGCCTGTGACCTGTCGTTAGGGCAGGTCGTACACACATGGCGCTGCACAGCAGAGTAGCGTTGCACGCAGCAGAGTACACAATCCGAAGACTTGAGAGACCTCCAAGCATGCCATTCGGGCTCCACCGGAGAACAATGCTTGTTTCCACAGAGCCTTTGTGGAACTAAAGACTGCTGGACTCGATTTGTAAAAAGTCCCTACGTCATCACCTCCTGGTTAGCTGAATTCTACACAATGGAGAATGATATATTTCTACCTTTCCGTGAACTTATACTTTGGACATGCTGGCCTTCAAGACCACAACAACAGACGCTGGGCTACTTACGGCCTTGATAAAGCTCACTACCAAGTTTACCGCGAAGCTAAGACGATTGGATGATATTTGGAGCTCCAAACTACGAATTGACCTCTCCATCATCTGGAGAGAAGTTCCCCTTTTCATGAAGAGTGAATTTCTTCACTCAACTTCAGATATGACAATCAAGCTTATCAAGCCGGAAACACTAACAAGATATGCCTCAAAGCTCCAAGGCGCTCTATTAAATTTTAGTATCCTCTACTGATGGATCTTTATGTTTCGTCTTGAGCATTTGGCCCTCGAAGGATTATGAGACCCGATGGTTGACGCTTGGGGCCAGAAGTCACTCGACGACTGGGAAGACGTGTGCAGTGGCTGGCTTGCAAGATACAAGATCTGGAATGTCTTCAACAAGGAAATATTAGGGGAAATAAGGATACCGCTCGAGTAAGGTGAAATCTAGCTCCAAATGAGACAATCCCTTTATGAGCGTTCTTACGGAGAATGGAAGGCTGCTTTCCCTGCCGCCATCAGCCCAAACGGAAAGTCAGTCGTGATCTTGCGAACTCTTTTCACTTTTGACAAGACTGACAAAGATTCCTCCCTTGAATGGTAAAAGTATGTCATCCAATTGATTTTAATACTGCATTGTCAAGCAAATGGACGGACCAATTAAGGCCTTTCGACCCCAACGACCCACGAATAGGTGGCAAACCACTGCGACACATATGTAAAGATCGGTATACGTACTAATTCACTTTCAGTCATGGCGGCCGCTACTTAGCCTTCTCAGGCTTCATGCGAGTGACGTTCGCGATGCACGAGTCGCATCTTGCCATCTTCGAAATATATTGCGACGATACATTAAAGGCTGATCGAGTAGCCTTTAGGACATTCGGTTTTTGTTTCCGCCGTGACAGGTCGAGAACGTGTTTTCTCCCTTACGACGACTTGATCGCTGTTTGCGGTGATATTCAACTTGATGTCTGGAACTTCAGACAAGGTGTGTCGCAGCCTTTTCCTTTCGCTGGATTCACGTTATATTACCCAGCCCGTTTCATTCCACTCCGTTTGCCGGTAAGAACCTACCTTCACGCACGAACTAGGTCATAACTCGGCCTCCAAAACTAGCACGAGCCACTGTCTAAGAGAAACATGTAGAGGCAAGATCTAACATGCGATTCTTACTTGCGCAAGAATCGGAGCTAGTCCGACTTGGAGGATTGTCCGATACAACCCATGGGGCCGACAGCTTGAAGGCATCAGCTTGCGGCAAATATATAGTCGCATATCAGGCCAATGAACTAACCGTCTTCAAAATTCCTGAACTTCCGCCTGAGATAGCCCCTGAACAAAGGTCCGAGCAACAGCATCCTAACTCAAGAGATTTAGTTAATGTTTTTTTCATTGGTGAAGGTGGAGGTGTTTCCTTCTGCGGCCTTCGAAATGGTCAGATAATCAACAACGGTTGTGTCATTAATACAAATGATGGGGCCGTATCTGGTGCCATAGATGCAAAACCAGGGCACTCACCAAGTTTACGGCTGAGCACAACTGACGCAGGTTCGGGATCACTATTAGTTGAATTGATATCGCTGCCAGTCCAAAACCAACATACAGCACCAGTTGTCATAGTTCCAGGTCCTGAAGATTTATAACTCAGCATTGTCCTAAGCTCTCTGTCGCATCCAGAGTATTCCTTCAATGCGCGGTATGCCAGTGTTGGTCCTGCTCTGATTGAGCGAAGCATAAAGTCCTTGAAGATTAATACTATACCTGCTACTATACCTGCTACTCTTAGCATCATGTGGTCTGGAAGCACCAATGGCAAGAGCAAGTGGGGATATGATTGGATAGACGTGCTACCCAACTTAAGGTGTGCAAAACATGCTCAAAATATCTTAGCGCCATTCTGACTGTGATCACAGTGATGAAAATTTAATGCCGCTAAATACAGCTTCAGACCACGATCGCAATGTCAGTAGAGCAAAAGCTGGCCACAAGCTTCCCCCACTGAAGCGTTTCCGGACTACTTCGGACGAGAACTGATTTTATTGACAAGGTCAAGCGCTCTCACTTGAACAAAGGCGCCTTGAAGGCCAGACTCACCACCGCATGACGCATCGAATAGTGTACTTGACTCATGGCTCACAATTCGCTGTTGCTGCTCATATCGGACCAAATTTTCTCGTATCGCTACCATTGAAGAACCTATGGAGAAGGGAGGGGGGAGGGGCTAAAAACGCAGGGACTATTATGTCGCAAGAAATATGAGCCTATTTAAGGGTCATGGCTAACGCCTCAATGACGGTGACGGAGAGGCTCATAGAGAGCATAAGAATGACAATGAAAATAGACTACGAATGCAGAGACTGTTTTCAATTAGAAGACACACCATAATAAAGTTTATGGCATTACGCACCCCTGGAGTCATACACTGACTCATTCCAGCGAAGGTTGTATTTCGTGCTCTCCCCCAGTCATTTCCCTCAGATACATTACACTTGGATGGTGTACCCGGCAGAACATCCATCTGTTGCGCTTGAATACCGCTCGTGTCCGTGTCCAATAAAGACCTAAAGATGTCGCCGCTTCAAGGGTCACGAATACTCAGAGTGGGTGTCTTTGCTATAACTATGAGACAACAATCAGTGCAATATGTAAAAATTGCTCTATCGACAGAAGATGCTAAATATTGTAGGCTAATATCATCCCACGACATCTTAGGTTATCCTGAACAAGTGCCCTGTGGTTAGAGATCGGTCACATCTACCACGGTCCTTGTGGACGCAGTGCAGCTACCCAACCCGCAGACGTTCGATTCTAGAATTCGAAGGTGAGGTCTGAGCCCGGTCAGCATGAATTGCCGGGCATCCCACCCCCACAAAATTATTATAAGAAAGGGACCATAGTTATACTAGTAAAAGGGACCATACGGAGTATAGAGAACGTACTCCGTAGTTGGGCACTAACTAAGTGGACCCTCAGATAACGTGGCAGTGACCAGATACTACGTTAGTGTACTCCGTACGGAGTAACGTTTGGCAACTCGGCCCTTGAAAACACTTTCGATAAGAGGTTAACGCAATGTGTCATCCCCGTCACATGCATTTATATTCGCCACCGGGTTCCGTTGTGCCTTTTCACCGGGGTGGGGAAAGCTAGCTATCTATCCATGCACGCGGTACGGAGTAAACGAAAGTGTGTTCGTCTGTTGTTATCAGCCTGCCCGATGTCTCCCGGCGGGCTAAATCTAGATTAAATTCAGATGGCTCCCGCGTCACGAGGCGACGCCGCAGTCAGACGACATGCGACGGTTTAAACCCGCCCGCAATGGAGCGCAGATACGGGCTCTGTCATCCTGGTTAGTGCGCTCTGAGGACGGCCCGGCTGCATTAGCCACCCGCAGAGTGTGGAATCAGGCGACGCGGGATATGAGACACCAGGCCTGACGTTTCGGCCTGTACGGGATCACCCGCATCACCGGGAAGCGCAAAGGTGGCCCAGGTGAGCAGGTTGGATCCAAACGTGATCCGCCAAGTATCGATTCATGCCTCATTTTCCCCTGCGTCCTATACAGCTGGTTGCCAGCTCTCAGCACCACCACGTAGGCTACGCTCTACAAACTAGCACCACCATTCCGTTCCATGACATCCTTAGAAAAGTCGGTGTGGCACGCAATTGCTTCTACAGCATGTTTTAGCTGCATGTTTGACCCGCTTTGTCCCAAGCAGCCAATCCAAGTTGTCATGTACGCGTCGCGTCAGCGGTGGCGATGTCGGAACGGCAGGTGTCCTCAGGACTTGAGGCATACATATCGACACGCAAACGGGATCTTTGTTTAGCCAGTAGAGCTGTAGGATCCAAGTTGAGCGTCTTAGTCTTCCCTTAAACCCGTCATTTGGCCCCCTGCCAAGGACGGAAGGCTTACCCGCCAAGGGTTGTTTTCGCTCGAGCAAGCATTCAGGCTGACCTGCATCGGCCACCTGACAAACTGGGCGTTACACACCTTTTCCGTTAATCATCTCATCCCCATAATCAATGCGACAACCCTCTAGGAACAGTTGCCGGGCCCTTTCAGAGCTACGCAAGACCGTTTCATTGCGTGGCCACCGCGTGCCCGTTTCGACCACCCTTGTATCATTTGCTCGCCTTGTCTCCGCACATTTCGAAATCCGCATATATAGTCATATACGACCTCCAACCCGACGGGTTGAAGTTTCATAATGGGGAACAGCGTCGAACTCGAGACTCTGCGTCCTCCCCCACGCCACTCTCACCAGATACGGCCCAGGACACCTGGGTCGTCCTCCACCATGAGACATCAGGACCATGATGAGCCAGACCCAGAAAGGGTCGCGTTTCTACAAACAACGCAGCATGCCGCGATAAATGATGCACAAGGGAGCTACCGGGACTCTCGACTGCAAAATGTCTTTTCAATAACCATCGCTGCCAGTGTGCTGATTCTTGCCATGGAAATTGTATGTTCTATTCCAATTGCGCCGCGAATGGTGATTTTTGAGGAAATTATTTGCCGCAAGTATTATGACGAAACCCTGCAAAGTGGTACAGGCTTAGGAGACTGCAAGATTGAGCCAGTCCAGAGCGAACTGTCTCGCATCAACGGCTGGAAGGAGACATTCGATACGATACCGGGTGAGTCGCCGCGACCACGCCCTGATCATCTGTGCCTTTCTAAGTGATTGAATCGCCAGGCCTAGCACTATCAATTCCATATGGAACTTTAGCGAACCGCATCGGTCGTGACAAGGTCTTAATGCTTGCCCTGATTGGATGCGTCCTGGCTGAGATATGGGTGGCAGTAGTGTGTACGTCTCCGCCGGTGTATCGCACCTTATTGATTGTAAATATTCTAATGAGGCGATGGTAGGTTTGCTGTCACATACCTTGCCTCTTCGTGCGGTATGGCTGTCTGGTGTCTTCCAGCTGATCGGAGGAGGTGACGCAACAGTCATCTCTATGTGCTACACATTGATAGGTGATGCGTGCGCACCAGAGCAACGGTAAACCGCATAAAGACTATCTCTAGGTCTTCGTCTTATGGTTTTGCTAAATGCATCTCTTAGAACCACAGCCTTCTCTCAGATTCACGCGGCTACCCTTCTCTCTGAGCTCATCTCCATCCCCTTGGGCTCTTTACTCATCTCCGTGAGTCCGTGGATACCAGTTATTGGCGCCCCAGCTTTGATGGCCTTAGCGACACTGGTAGCGTTATTGTACATTCACAACTTTGCTTCTTCTCATACGAACAAGCATATGCTCGACAGTGATGACAGTTCGTGGAGTCTACCCTCCGCATCATCGAAAAAGACATGGTACCAGCTGGGTTCGACGACGTGGAAATTGGCCTCTGCCAGCGGCTGGATCACCAAAGACGTTATGCTGATGCTAGTGGCCTTCTTTCTCTGCCAGATTGGCCGGCGATGCTCCAGCGTACTTCTCCAGTACAGCTCCGTCACGTTGGACTGGGAATTTGCGACGGTCAGACACCCCTTTTTCCCTACCGTGAAGGACTACCTACCAGTAGCATCAGGTCTGTGCAGCTTGATTACTGATTCTTTTGCACAGGCATCCTATCTAATTGCCCTTCGTGCTGGGGTCAATATGTTTGTCATTGTCGTGTTGATCCCTTGCATCTCTCGATATCTCATCAGCAAAAGGGGTTTTCGTCAGTCGCAAACAGACAAGTACATCACTGTTATCAGCGGTTTGTGGCTGCTTGTCGGATCTATTTTCATCTTCCTCTCAGGATCCCCGTTGGTTCTGATACTCGGCCAAATTTCCTTTGCTTTCGGGCTTGCTTTTCCCGTCACCGCCCGGAGCTTCCTGACGACGATGGTAGATCAACGCCATCTAAGTCTTTTATATACCAGCATAACGGCTGCGGAATACGGCGGCGTCATGATTGGCGGCCCCTTATTAGCGGGCGCGTTCCAGTGGGGGTTGAATCTGGGGGGCTTCTGGGTGGGAATGCCGTTTCTGGTCATTGCCGTCTTATTTGCAGTATGCACGATCTCCGTGTCTGTTGCAGATTCAACTCTAGAGATGGGCGATGTACCAAGCTTTGAATAGATCAGAGTCATGTCTTACGGCTCGATATAATAGGATACCCGTGTGCAGCGAATATAGACCACATTTGCAAACCACCCTGTTCATCGTTTTCACTCGTAACAAAAACACTCTCGGAAGCAATTTGTCAGAGACCACCACCTGTGAGGGCATTCAGCGATCCCCGCGGTGCCGTGGAACTAGTGATGCACCTGAGGCTACTAGAGGGAGAGTATCATGCAGCTAGCAAACTCTTCAATACCATATCCATGAGCAATATCCAAAGGTGCTATGTAACGGCAATCGAAGTAGCATGTGCCGTCTTCCCTCTTCATTCGCTGTTAGACAACATGTTCTTCCTCACACAACTTAACACACAAACAGAAATGCACCTTCAGCCACCAAGTTCACTACCCTGAGGATCTTAATTCTCACAGTTCTGTCTTCTTCATACAGATTGCGCACGTTATGACGCGCAACTTGCAATATACAGGTACATGCTATTACTTATACCACAGCAGTCTCAGAATCAAAATTACTGGCGCCTTTGTTTGGACGATCCTGAAGATTGTAGTGTAATCACAGATATGTTTCGCACGGAATTTTCAGTGCAAGCCCAATGAAGTGGGCAATATTCAGTATGATACAGCCATGTCTGAGGATGTGACTCATATCAAGGGGAACCGTTGTTCTGCCACGAAACAATAGAATTTTTTTGTGTGTCCTGCTCATGACAACTTGGTTTCATTGAGTAAGAAAAGGAAGAAGAAGAAGAAAAGAAAAATTCATGACCTAATTGCAGTTCACCAGTTAATTATACGGCCTGTTTTGGGCAAAGCCAGCGTCAGTTGCAGCATATAGGGTACCTCACCCTCGATTGATATATAGATATATGTTGGCTTGGAGATCACAGCAGCAGGGACATTTAAATACACAGGTTGAAGAGACGGCAAGGTAAGGTCCGAATAACAGGGGTTACGGAGTTGATATAAGTATTGGAATCCCTCGTCAAGCCCAATAAGAAGCGCGGAGCAGGTCACGTAGTCACCTTCTGGCTGTGGTATTTATACGACGATATCATGGCTTTCGCCCTGACTTGTTTTCCTCCTCTTAGATTACCCAGACAGATTTGAATACATTGTTTTTTGCGTTTTGAAGCATTGATCTAGATCACTGCACAACACCCTGTGCAACCCACAATAAGCTTGACTCGTTCGTTTTGCGGCTCGAAGAGTGAAGGGCAGACGCCAGGGCATAGACGTGCGTGGGTGCCTTACTCGCGCTTCAAATTTTGTTGGAAGCAGTCGGAAGGGGTTTAAATTATGTCTATTGATGGTGTCTGTTGTTGTGTCTTGTGTTGTAAGATGAAAAATCCCTCCTCCGACGGACCCGTCCATATCCCCCTGTTCACAACTACTGTCTGGGACATTCTTGTCTTTTCCTGCCTTAGGCCAAATGACATGCAATACGACAAATGTCACTCACCACTTCTATTTTACTTGCACATCGCCAACCGCTTACATCTTTTCGGGGTATTCCCATTCAACCATGGAGAAGAGCCCGTCCGCGGCACAACCCGTTCCCCACGGGCGAACAAAGTACGGTTCACACCTATCGAAGTTTATATCGGCGGCGAGTCTGTTTGTGCTTTAGGCGAGATTTCAACCCGTCAAGCTCCGGTCCTCAATCGATGAACGGCATATCACGCAAGACTCGCTGTACGGGCAGTTTCCCAGGCCTGACGACCCCTTTTCCTTCATTCCTTGCACAAATACTACAATCCAGACCCCGAACACCGGAAATGGGGCAACTCTACACTCGACAGGAGCGGTGGGCAAGTCCAATTCAGATCCCTTTTCCGGACGAGGGATTTACCCTTGCGGCTATGTTGATGTCCCTCTCGACTACACCAACAATTCAGACTCCGCATTGTGCGCCTCGCCGTGACCAAGTTCCAAGTATCCGGTGTGGCGCGTGTTGATGGTGGCAACGTCCAACCATCCGCTGGGGAAAAGAGCGTGCGAACCATCTTCAGCGCGTGCCTGAAGATTCATGGAGATTTTCCGCGCTTCGTCTCAACAGCCTTTGTCGTGCGCGACCTAGAAGAAATTCGCAAGTCTCGGGGCGAGGACGAGTTGACGGGGTATCTCATGAGCTACCGAACCAACATCGGACAGACGTACGTGAACATGTGCCCGTCGCACGTCGGACGCATCATTCTTGACGGAGTGGTCAATATCCGGAGAGAGATGAAGGTCGCCGGCTTTGCACGGTACGCGATTGACAATATCACCGACGCTTGGCACGACGGGCTCCTCAGAGAATGCATCAGCGCCGGTCCGGCTCACTGCGCGCTGGCCAAACTGGGGGACTAAGACAACCGGACAGGCTCATCCCCTTTGCTGACAATACTGCAGCGCCGCATGGAAGCAATGGCATCGTCTCTCGTTAACCGCCCAGTGCCGGGGTACACCCAGTCCAGCGGGCCGTCTCTGG
Source organism: Conoideocrella luteorostrata (assembly GCA_032433595.1). Lineage (NCBI taxonomy): Eukaryota > Fungi > Ascomycota > Sordariomycetes > Hypocreales > Clavicipitaceae > Conoideocrella > Conoideocrella luteorostrata. The sequence goes on from JASWJB010000170.1 coordinate 82,274, forward strand.
TCGCGTACTCAACAATGCTTCCAGCTATGTACAAGGCGACGTTCAACCAGAGAACATGGCCAGCCTTTGCAGAAATGCTATTTGACGTGGATGCCGGGAACTCCACCCTCGCCGCTCCGTTTTTCGACCAGAATTTCTGGAACAACGACCCTACAACAGCACGCCTGTCATCCGCAAGACGCCGGCCCAGCTGGAAGGAACTCAAGAGCATGGTGGTGTGTTCCGATTCGTACAGTAGCACACCGCTTCCGCCTTCCCCTATGGACTGGTGGGATGGCCTCTGGTCCAACATGACGGAGAAGACTTGGCTTGCCGGTGACACCCTCTTTTTCAGCGTCCTGCCCTGCCGGCCGGCGGTTCGGCGACTACTGGCGCCCTGCTGAAGTGTACCGCGGAGGCTTGAACAACACCCTCAAACACCCCATCATGCTCATATCGGCGACGCATGACCCTGCCACGCGGCTGCGCAACGGGAGGGAGTTGCCCCCGGAAATGGGGCGCAATGCAAGACTACTTGTGCATTATGGCTACGGGCACATGTCTAGACACCTCCAAGTGCATCGATGATACGGCACGGGCGTATATACTCGAGGGGGCATTGCCCGATGAGCCGGAAACGGCTTGTTATGCAGATGGAAAGCCGTATATACATAGCAGCAGTGATGTCACGCAAGGGGACTTTGTGCAGGTTTGGGCGGACCACTTGGCGGATTTGGAGGCTCGTGGATCGCGCCTTGCACCGACTAGTTAGGCTGCGGCCGAGATGACATGTGCGTGACATGGCGGTTTAGGCATACAACATACAGCATTGGCTTTAGGCAACAGAATAAATAAACTGGCGCAGCGCCTGTCGGTATGGCGTTGGTTGTCACACCCCATATGATAGAAGAAAAGGTAAGCACACCGTACCCAATTGCGATACGGAGTATTCATGCCAAGGCGAAACGGCGACCGTTGGATGACGGTGCGATAACCTTTTCGGACCGCGGGCGGCTTGGCAGCTAGCTGGCCCACAGGATCTACGGAGTACATTTACAAGATAAAGGTACAAAGTACGGAGTACCATTGCCATTGCCCTATCTCTTCGAGTCTGGCAGGTAGGACAAAGACCGAGTTCCATCACGGCCGTTTTGCCGTTCTTCCTCGTCCCCCGATATCATGGTAGCCCAAACATGCCCAGCTCGGAAAGCAAAATGGACGAGCAGCATAGACGTAAATAGACCCAGCGACCAGGTTTCCCGCCGTAAAGCCTAGGCACGGATGGGATCAGCGTGCTTGGCGCCGCTCCTCGCAGCCGCTTCTTCGGCCGGTACTGGATGCTCTTGCTGGGCATTCCCCATTCCCTGGGATAATAGTACCTGTGTCGGTACACGATAGCCTAGGTATCTGCCGAGCGACATCTGGTGCCCGGGGGGATGTTCAGCGGTATGTGCCTAAATCAAGGGCGGCTCCTTTCGCCATTTTCCGTACATCGTGCGATACTGGTGGGAAATAAGCTACAGCGCATTCTGTGTTCTCTCGTTTGTCTACCTTGGTCCAACTGGCCAGTTCGCTAACTACTCCGTGCTTCGTAACTTGTCACCATGTGGCGGCGTGGCCCCTCTGGTTATTTGTCTCAGTTGTATGGCGCCGTCTTCCCTACCCTCAGCTCCTCCCGTCACAACATCAACCAGAAATGCACCATTCTTGGAGACGCCGTCGCAATAAAATACATCATACCGTGTGCGCTCTCACAGCCTTTGCCACCAGCCCATTGATTAGCTACGTGTCAGTCAATACCATACAGTAACACAAACAGCACACATGCCTGTCCTGTACGCCGTTTACGTGGTCATTATCAAGAGTATTGCCTGGTTTGTACGAGAACCGTAATATGCAGCTGCCTACACAAGAGTCGCAGACCACCACCCAAACGCCGTGTGCTTCCTTTCAATGGCGGACACCAACGAAGTCATGGCAGGAAGCCGCCACGTTGATCCTCCTCGCCAATCATGCATCCTCCCCTCCAAGCCCGGTTGAGCTGACAGCCACTGTGCGAGGCTCAAAGGGGAGGGGGGGGCCTGCTGCTGACCGACACCACACACAACCGCACATGGGATAACGAATCATCGACCTGCATTAGTTAGTTCGCAGGATTTTGCTTTTTGTTCTTAAGTCCTCCGAGGCGTTTCGTCATCTTCCAGAATAACGCTAGGAACCTTGCCACCACCCCGTGCATCCCCCAGATTTTTGTTATTCGGCCCGTACTCCGTAGTCATATCTTAGACGCGGACGGAACAGAAGAAAAACTACTAGCAAATACGCTGCTCTGCTGAATTTGAATCGTCAGCTTTAGCTTCATCATTATGACTTGATTGGTGAAGGGAAGGTGAAGTGGCATTCTCTTCTCATCTTACGTCGGTAAAACAAGCTCGTTATGATGAACGTCGGCGAACAACGCCATGCACATCCGTCTCAATACTAATCGAGCCACATCTGCCCCCGAAGTATATCGACATTACGGAACAAGAACAGGCATTGTCCATTGTCTAGGTGCTGTTGGGTCTAGTCTGCAGCGCCAGCTATAGCAACAGCGCCAGGAACAGGAACAGGAACAGGAACAGGAACAGGAACAGGAACAGGAACAGGAACAAGCACTGGCCAACACACCACGCCACCAAAGCGTTCTTCTCGCAGAGACACCAAAATAGCAGCACGCCTGTTTTTCTCGACAGTCAACTCCCCCCCCCCTCTCTCCCTCTCTCTGTCTTCAGGCAATGTCCTACGGGCAGCCGTCGTCCATCGCGACTCGCTCATCGCAATGAGTTACATAAGAGACGTCCCGGTCGCCGACGGGACAACCAACATCGAGTTACAATCAAGCAACCTAGCCACGCACATGACTATTGCAGGATTCACCGCCATCGCCTGGTACAATGTCATTGAGCTCAACATCGCCATATACATGGGCTTCAAGAGGAAGAAGGGCCTCTACTTCTGGACCATGTTCCTCGCCACGCAAGGCATCACGCTGCACTCGCTCGCCTTCATCCTCAAATTCTACGGCCTGGTGTTGCAGTACGAGATTACGTGCACGCTTATCACGATAGGGTGGTACCTCATGGTTACGGGACAATCGCTGGTGCTGTACTCGCGCCTGAACCTCATCGTTCGCGAGACGTGGATCGTCCGCGGCGTGCTCGTCATGATTCTCTGGAACGCCGTCACGCTGCATGTCCCGACGACGGTGCTGACTTTCGGGTCCAACTCGCCGCGGGCGGATAGATACACGGGCGGCTTTCGCATCATGGAAATGACACAAATGACCATCTTTTCGGCTCAAGAGCTGGTCATCTCCGCCACGTACATTTGGGCCACGATTCGGTTCCTGCGGCCCGTGTACAACGAGCGTGTCCGGTCCGTTATGATGCAGCTGCTGCTGATCAATATCACCATTATAGTCATGGATGTCGCGATGCTGGCCATGGAGTACCTCAACTTCTACTCCATCGAGGTGTCCATGAAAGGCGCCATATACAGCGTCAAGCTAAAGCTGGAGTTCACGGTGCTCAACCAGCTGATCCTCCTGTCAACCCCGTCGTCGCACGAGCTGGCGTTTCCGCTGGAGCAAGAGGACAGCCAGGAAAATTCTGGGCACGAATCCACGCCCGGTAGCTCTTCAGGGCGTTGGGGGTGGGGGCGGCCACGGGAGCCTCGGCGTACAGGGAATGATGATGACGATGATGATGATGATGGTTGCCTTGCTAGAAAGGAAGCAAAGGGGCTCTGCGGTCATTTGCGCGATTGGAGAAAGAGCAGACTCTCGACAGCGGGTAGGCACATCGAGAGGGGGGCAAAGCCCGTGTCGGCGGCCATCTCCTCGCACAGATATGAAAATGGCTGTCATTCTACACACATCGCCGACAATCGCATCCTGTCAGCCACTGAGCTCGGTGTAGCTCATACTGCTACCAAGTCACCTCATTTATGATAGGAGAGTTAATGTTCTTAGGTTTGATGGCACGGCGCTAAACACTGGGAAGGAAGGGGGCGTTTTTTGTAACATAGTGTCATTTATGGAGTCGGTAGTTACATGCTGGTAAACAATCCTGTCGTTTTTCCATATTCTACGGAGCTCCACGGCGTGTCCCGCGGCGTCGTAAATCATGACTCTTTGACCTGCCGCAGCGAAAAACTTGGCTAGGCCCGGATAAGAATTAGAAAATACAATTAATATAATACACCATCGTACTGAGGTCATTGTCAACGCACCGTGCTGATACACGACGCTTTGAGGCAATTAATTGCCCCGACCGGACCCCGCAAGTGCTCTATGTGGATCCTGTCGTGAGATCAGGCCCTTCCCGCCAACTCTAAACCGTCGAATCCACAAGATCCGTCACCGCGATCCACCTCATTCGCCGTCGCCAAGCTCCAGCCAAACCACCTCTGAGACACGCCCACTACCCCAAACGGGGTGGCCCCGTCCGAACCAGCGTAAACGACGCCCCGGAAATCGGAAACAATCAATCGAGGAGCCCCATCCTCTTGCACACAAATTGACACAAACTCACAATGCTGCATGTGGAATCATCTAAGCCATTGACACCGAGTCCGTGCGTGCGTGCGAGAAAAGCAGGGTCCATGGTAACTAGCTAACAAGTTGCTCCGTAGTTACATGGCGTTTTGTAGTATCAGACTGAAGCAGGAGAGCTCTCCTTCCATCCCTGCATGCCATCATTCATACAGTCTGTATTTTTGTTTCGTTTTTTTTTTTTCTTTCTTTCAGACGTGCCGCATCATCTGTCCCGTGACAGCCCTATGGATTAACCACTCCTGGCCTCCTGGTTTTTGAGGTCAAATAGCGGCATGTGGAATCATGGGTTCGCGAATCCGCCCTGTTCGCTTGTTGGGTTGCAGTGTCTGGGGCGGAGTTGAGGTCTGCCTCCGACATGGTGTAAAACCGTGGGCGTCGGTTGCAACAGTCAATATTTCAACGTTTCAGTGTTTTTTGGGAACAGCACGATTGCGCCGAATATTTAGTCTCCGTCTGGTAGCTAAGAGCAGTCAGTCCCTGCATGCGTTGTGACTTCCACTTATCAATATACAAGCTGCGAAAATCACCCGCATCGAATCTATTCTCTCCAAAGGTCTCAATTTGAAGCATTTCACCATGCCAAACTTACTCAATATGCGTGGGCGGCCACAGACACAGACACAGGCTATAGCTACGCAAACATCATTTCTGGCGAGGAAAGCCGCTGGTCCGGAAACGTATACGACTACTGCCGCGCCTACTCTTGCTGCACCAACTATTCCCTCCGGAGTATCCATCTTCACCAGCTGTGACAAGCTGTACATAATCGTACAGCGACGGCAGCAGCAGCAGCAGCAACAACAAAGATCACAGTCGTCATCACAAACCCTACTATCTGAGCCAATTGCACCAGACAGCTGCCCGCAGTCGCCCTCAACAACCTCCAAAGTCAGAGCGCAGCGGCCCACGTCAACAACCGGACAGGGCTCTTCATCAATGGGTGTGCTCGATATGCCCTCTTCGCCAACCTCCGTATCATCGCTTCCAATGGCGTCAATGCTGCCAGAGAACATGACAGATACTATGAATATGAACATGAATATGAATATGAACTCGAACATGAACATGGGTACGGCCACTCCCAGCAGCAGCAAGACTCTCACAACGGCCGAGATGGCAGGAATAGCAGGCGTGGTTCTAGGTAAGCCACAATATGCCTTACTTCCAAGACAACAAAGAGGAGAGCTGATCTCATGAGTTGCAGCCGCATTGGCTCTTGTAACCCTCGTCATCGTACTTCTCCGCTGCAGGCAGTGGCGCCGACGGGACGAGTCGTTATGGAGTATCCTCCTGTCCGAGAAACGCAAGCATGTCAAGGTCGCGATTCCATTCTGGGAGAATTCACACCCAAGACGGCATGGAATTGACTCCTTCTCCAATGATCGGTTCTCGACGTCCAACAGCTCATCAGGGTTGGCTGATGGGCAACCGGCCATGGCCCAGCCAGACAAGGCACATGGCAAGCCGTCGTCAGCCCCGGCAATCAGCCCGCTTGGTCTACATGTCGCAGCAGCTGCTTCTGCTAGTAGCTTTCTGAGGTTGTTCACGAATTCGTCGGCCCGGTCGCAGGCGTCGAATGAGAAAGTATAACAGTAAATGAATACAAATGCGTCTCGTTTGCACCATGCGTTGCAAAAGTGAAACCAATCCTCTGATCCTGCCGCCCCCACCAAGAGAGCCGTCGAGCCATCACGGCCACCTGCGCGCCCAACGCCCAGCGCCCAGCGCGGGGGACGCCGTCCAGCGTATCATAGTGGAGCTCACCCCATTTTATAACTGATGAAGTCACGTCCTATAGGACTCCCATGCACAAGCACAAGCACACAGCCACCAAGTTCTACCTTTCTTTCAACTTGAAGTTGAAAAACTTCTTCCTCTTCATTTTATTAATCATCTCGGTACACTCGGCTCAATCGCGCCCACGCATTATTCCCAAGCCATAATCTACGGGGCTCTATAATCTATCCAAACTCACACCCATCACCAACCCCCGCCATCGTCACCTCCCCCTCCCCCACCTTCATATCATCCAATCTACCGCAAAAGTCAAAACATTCAGCAAACATGGCTTCCAAGGACCTCATCACCTGCCACATTCTTGACACCACGGCCGGTCGTCCCGCCAGAGCCGTCCGTGTACGTCTCGAAGGCGGAATCGCTCCTACGAAAACCTTCGAGTCGATAACTGACGACGACGGCCGTATCAAGGTGTGGCTGCCGTACAGCTCGGAGAAAGCTGCTGGCGAGGTCCCCGTCTACACTTTAGATGATGTTCTTGGCCAGATAGATGGTCCGTCTACATGGACATTACATTTCGATACGGCAGGGTATTTCGGAGAAAAGAACACATTTTTCCCCGAGGCGGTTATTGTGTTTAGGGTGGAGAAGGGGCAGCATTACCATGTTCCGCTATTGTTGAGCCCTTACAGCTACACGACATATCGGGGCAGTTGAGCAGCTCGACGGGCTTTGTAATCGTTGGAGAGAATGATAGCAATGTGTGCACGAAGGGTGCATAAGGAACTAGATTGTTGATCCTACGGCCCAAACAGGTGGCGGCAATGTTTTTCGTATATTATTCTTCTAAAACCGAATCGTAGGCCGAAAAATAACCTTTCACAAAAGGAAACTCATGTCGTATGTATAGACAATATCAATCTTTTCACAGCCGAGACAAAACGACTTTTGTGCCGCCTGCACGACACATGGGCCTTCAAATGTACCCAACAGAACTCCATCGCTAAGGTGTACAATAAACTGGAGAGCAAGTGGTCATAACTTCATACATCGTTAGGCAGATGTCGTGCCTGTTGGTTGCTTAATTTCGCTTCCATCGGTTGAATATTCCCGATTTGCGGCGGTGCTCGGAGACATCCGGTGAGGTCGGGGGCGTATCTTCGTCTTTCTTGGAGCTGGAGTGCACACTATCACCTCCATCCTTGGAAAGCCGTAGACTTGTTGTTGACATATTTATGAATTGTTGTGAATGTTTGTCTCCCATATCAGTGCTGAACATTGATAATGACAGCATGCTATGGAGCGCTTCCGACTGAGGATCGATGACACCGTGGCTGACTGCTCGTTTGTTCTTCTTCAAAAACGAGAGGCGGTGTCGCTTCATCATTCGCTCCGCAGAAACATCCTCGTAAGAAAGCGTGGCATTTGGCGAAAGATCTGCATCAGGGTGAGGCAAAGTGGTGTTCGGGCCTGGACAAGACGGCTATTTGTTAATGGGCGGCCCCTCACATGCAATGAGTCGAAGAATAGCCATTACTCACCATTATGAAAGGGTTCGGGGAAGCCCGTATCTCGGGGCTCACGCTTGGTGCTCGTTTTACGTGCAGGCGACATGATTTCGATCTGGGGAATGGACGAGGACTCGGTGTCAGCTCTCGAGAACGTGGGGTGTCGGTCTACCATGATGTTTTATCGCAGTAAGTTGCGAGAAGTGTGTTGGCGTTTTAATGATTGATGAATTGCCCGACCAAGATATTCTCGATGCTGACCTTGGTCCGCACAAAATTCTAAAGAATCCAGGGCGACAGAGGGGCCTTTGTTATGAACAGCAATGAAAGAGACGAGTGAACGCAGTGCGGAAGTTTGGCTGTCTGTGTTCTCCTAACTGGTCCGTATACCACAAGCGAAATAGGAGAACGGATCAATTCATTCGGCGATGATGCCAATAGCGCCGGTCTCGAGCCCCGATGGAAAAGGTGCTGTGGCGGGAAATTGAGACAAAGCCGACAAAGCGGTAGCGAGATGAAGTCTTAGTTGGCCTATTAGTGGTGAAAATGCCGGGTGCACCCAAGTGTGCAACAGAAGTAAGAAAATTGCTTGTAACAAGAGAGTTCAAACTTGCTTGTACGAAACTCTAAAAGTAGGAAGCAGCTGATGCACGGGGCACCGCACATGGGAGTCTCTGTATTATTATAATACAATATGGCATGGCGCAGAGCACGTCGATGTATGGGGTTCGCGTTCGCCGTTCGTCGTTGAATCAACGGCGAATCGCCCATGCCAGCGGCTCGGATTTCGTCCGGACGGATCGTCCAACACAGGATGTTGCTAGCGGTATTAGGATGGAGCCGTGGACTCTTAGCTGCTGAACCGAGAGTAATGGCGAGTTGGTGGCCAGTGGCCACGCATGTGCCGAGACATTGTGACATTCTGCAGTGCAGAAGGCATGACGAGCTGGGCCAGATGCACAGGTGCCCGTGGAGTCTGTGCTGGCACCACTGCAGTGCTGCGCCTCACTGGGACGGGGATGAATGGGGATGGATGGGGATGGATGGAGACGGAGATAGTGAGTTGATAGATTACGCACCCAGACAAATGACGCAGGCTAGCAGGGCATTATCGGAGCTTACTACAGAGTACGCACTAGACAGCACTGTTCGTTCAGCCTTGGAGCACCGAACTCAACAAAAAGACGTGTTGGTACTACGTACTCGGTACAGAGTTATTTCATGCAGGCCAGGCCCAAAGTCGACCTAACCAGTGCCAGTATAACTACTTCGTACATCTGGCCGATCCAGGAATTGGCAACTGAGAACGAAGAGCAGCGATCACTCCTTTGTACTCCGTAGTGGTAGAGGCAAAAAAAAAAAAAAAAAAAAAGCCCAACCCGCTGGTT